>BMAW01042039.1:0-40412 GCA_019974015.1 Nephila pilipes | reverse complement strand
CACACACACACACACACACACACAACACACACACATACACACACACACACACACACACACACACACACACACACACACACACACACACACACACACACACACACACACACACACACACACACACACACAATAATATATATGATAACTCCCGCTTGATTCGGCCCGAATTTCTTTTTTGATTTGTTGTTCCATATTTTCATTTATTTTTCTTCAATTTTACATTTTTTCATGTTGTCTTTTTAAATATTTTAAGTTATTCTTTTCATAAATTTTCAGTATATATATATATATATATATATACTGTATAAAGAAGACGCACCAAGAAGGAGTTGATATGCGATAAAAATTGTTGGATATGCAGAACGTACCTAGAAAAACAAAGATTAAACCATCAGAATAATTGAAAGATTTACTCAGAGTTTGGCCGTTACAAAGGGAGGATGACAATAGGCTTGTCCACCTCTTGGTCTGATGTAAGCTGTCATCCGGCTGGCACTATAAACTCATAAAGCCGAATTTCATGCCACATTCTCCAGCTGTTGGGCCAAATTGTCAACATTTCAAATTGTTTGAATAGCCTTCCCATAACGTCCCAAATATGCTCTGTGGGAGAGAGATCATTTACCCAGCTGAGCTAGAAGTTAGGGAAAGATTTAGACAATCTATAGCAAATGTGTCGTATGTTACCAGTCATTATCTTGTTGAAAATATGTCCGGGTGTCGCAAAGGAACAGGAACAAAACCGGTTGTAGTGCTGTCAGTATGCCACAAAATGATTACCAAAAGCAGCTATCAAAGGAGATGATACCCCAGACCATAACGTTCAGTGTGCACATGTAGATGTGATAGTGGGGCGATACCTCATCTACTCCTGACATCCACTGTCTCCGCAGTTGTCACGGGACACACTGGAAGGGACTCGTCACTAAAAAACTATACACCCCAGTCAGGCAGTTTCAGTTGATCGAGATAACACCACTGTAATCGACACTGGCAGTACAGGTGTAAGAGGTAAAGCGCTGTCAGACAGCGTAAGTTCCGCTCTCATTCGTCTGCCAGTGTCATGTTGGATAAACGTGTGCAAGCAACACGGATAGTTTGATAACGACAAATCTGGTGCTGTGACAACTGCTCTGATAAACTCCCTGTCTTCCTCCCGTTCTGTTGTAATTCAATCAACCGCTGCATTGACGTTGAAATCTACGTTATTGATTCATTCTGCACATATCGTCTAATCGCCGCATCGCTTCAACCCAAATGTAGCAATTGTTCAATTCCGTCCAACCAGCCTTTTTTCTTCCGATAGCA
The DNA here is from genome assembly GCA_019974015.1 of Nephila pilipes. Lineage (NCBI taxonomy): Eukaryota > Metazoa > Arthropoda > Arachnida > Araneae > Nephilidae > Nephila > Nephila pilipes. The sequence continues at coordinate 39,104 of BMAW01042039.1, read as the reverse complement.
CACCTCCTTCAAACTCTGGTATTCGCATCGTAATGCGCACGAATCCTTCGGCAAGGCATATGTTACTGCCGACGTAAGATATCCACAATTGAAATGCAACTGAAATTTTGACCATCCGATTGAGAATTCTCCCATATACACCTGCTGAATTTCATCAGTTCAATCGCGGAGCTCTGCTATTCATTCATTTGACACGAAATTTTGGTCATATACGTATTCGGTCTCAATGTTTTACAAACTCAATTCTCGTTCTAATCGGACACAACTCCCTGGTGTGTTGATTTTTTTATAGAGAGTATATGCCTTAAAAGAGTCGAAGAGAAGATAGTCTATGCTTTTTTTTTTTGGAGGGGAGCATGCTCTTACCACTGGGATAGACTTCTATATTTTATTAAACATGTTCATAAAATAATTTCTATATGATTCTTAAGAATTGATTTGAATTTCTATTCAGGGAAAGGGGAAGCATTTCAAGAATAGAGTATACTCTCTGTTAAAAACAATATGAAGTTTATAATTCTTCTACCGCTTATTGGTGTAAAATTATACAACTGTGGATAAAAAAAATCATATTTGTAGAACGAGGCTTTTTTGACAAAAAATTATTTACAATAATATTTATTCAATTGATTACAAGTAAACCAAATTTAATAAGCATATAGTTTTGTTTGCATTTAAAATTAGGGTATTATATTTGGTTCATCATCCTCGACACATATAAGGGAGACAATGACGTTTTTTAAAAGTTTAAGAGCCAAATTAAATTACATTTAATTTTATGTCACTATTTGAGCAGTTATATATCTGAGAGATTGATAAAAGAAACTTTAAAAATATATGTTAAGGCAAAATATTTCAAAATATTAAGTATGGATCTAAAATTAGCTACTTTAAGAGAAATTGACAATAATATTTCCGTTATAAAATGATGTCTTTGGCATGAATTAAAACTGAAGAAAATACACGTCCAAAAGTCAACTAAAAGATAAAATTTTAACAAAATATAAAAAAAAAAACATTTTGTACATACATGTAATCTGTTCAATTCTTTTTCAGAAATATCCAGAAAATATGTGAACATAAATATTATCCCTTCCAAATTGAATAAAATTGTCACTCTAATATTTGTTTACATTTGCGCTAGATATGGATTTAAAGCAAATTTTGATGTCGAAAGGCCATTAACTAAGATTTTTTACATTTATGACAGTTTGATATTATTATATTTTCTTCAAATGAATTAGAAAGTTTTGTAAAGATGAGGATAAATTAGAGAATAAATTGGGAAAATTATATGAATTTTGTTCACAAACTTATATCATAAATATTGTTTTATAAGGTAAAAAAATGTTTCATATCATAATTTTTCCAAATGAAAATGAAAAGGATTTTTTTTCAGCAAATAAAAATTTCATGAAAATGATTTGAATGTATAAAATATTATATATGTGCAGTAAAAAGGACTATACTTCAAGAAATTTTCAAAATAGGGCCAAATACTAAAATATTTTAAGTTAATTTGAACAAAGCAATATCATTAAAAACAAAACTTTCTTGACTAAGATTTTTGAATTCCCTTTTATCTTCTGTTCCAAACTTCAAAATAAAATGTAGATAATTACTTAGTGTTTTTGTATAGGTTATTCTAGTAGTTAGTTTTAAGTTGAATGAATTAATTTCACCATTGCTACATGAACAATTTTCCTCAAAGACAGATTTCTACGCTGATTTGCATTTTTAAACTGTTATTCAAAAGACTGACATTATATTACATTATAATAATTATAACTCGTTTATTTTAAAAATCTAAACATTGCAAAGATCTATTTAATTTCTAATTTATCTAACTTTCATTTTAGACCTGTACAGAGCTATATTGTATATTTTATAAATATAGAGCTTATATTGTATATTTTATCTTGTGGTTGCAATAATTTAATATTTAATTTAATAATAATTTTTGTGGTAAAACTATTCTTATTATTTATTTTTTAAATTTTGTTATTAATAATGGCATCACTTTGTACTCGAGAAAGTTTGAGAGTAAATATTTAGCCTAGAATTTAAATGTTATTTTTGGTAGATTTTGCTTCTTTTTGTAGCCTGGGACTAGAAGTATACTTAATGTTTAATTATCATTCCTTGAAATAAGTTTTACTTTTTAGAAAGTTTATCATCATTACTTTACTTAGATTCGGGTAAATGTTGATTCAACATAAACTATCTGTATATAATAAATATAATATATTATTATGTAATAATGTACAATAAAAAATACGAATATAATATAGATTACAAAATAAGAGTTAGTAATTCAATATAATTAGATTACATGTGTTATAATTATTAATTTTGAGTTTGTTCATATTTGAGAATGATATTTATTTTTTTTCTGGACATATATATGTTTCAGATTTATTTAAAGGTTTTGAATCATTTATTGCTACAAAATATCAATAAAATTTGTAATAAAGATAGTTATTTTTCAGCTCAAATTAATAGTATAAATTAAAAGTCAATATTATGAATTATGAGGCTATAAAATTTTATTATATATATTTGAAAGCAGGTATTTTTAAATTAAATTTAGATGACCTTCATTGAAAATATAATTGTAAAGATATACTTCACCTCCCTCAAAAAACATTGAGGAAAATTTAATCCTAACATTTTTTGTACACAATTCTGCATATCGTTTGCAAAATGTATTGCTAAAAACATCTAATTAAATTATTTTACTTTCAAATTTTAAATTTGAAACATAAAATAAGTTACTTAAAAAATATAATATAAATTGTTATGTTTAAAGGAAGCTGATAAATTTAGTATTACGAAGATATTTTCTTGTGAATTTAAAACTCTTATAATTTTAATTTACTTTTATTTTAATAAAAGAATTACTATAGTGAACTATAAAATACAGTGTAATATGATAATAAAAGCTAAATGAAAAGAAAAATCATCGTATAAAAGGATTTGTACAATTTTGACATGACAGCAATAAAGATAAAGTTAAATAATAGAAGTAACCATATATAATTATCTTACACTAAATTTTGCTTATGCGTAGTTTCAATTTATTAAATTAGCCAATATTTCGTTTCTTAAACATCGAAGCTTAATTGAATGCATAAGTCAATGACTTTTAAGATATTACATAAATTTAGCAATACGTAAACCGAACCAGCCACTCCTCCCATAAATTTTATTTTTTATAGTTCTTTTTGTATTCTAAATATATTTCGACTAAGCTCAATAATTTATATTGCTTGTATAGTTTGGCAATCATAAATTAGAGCCTATAACTAACCATTCAATAAAAAAGGGAATAAAATTCTTATTTTCACTTGCTAATAAAATAGTAAATAAAAATGAATATCTTGGAATTATCTAGAAACAATAAAGAATTCGAAATCTGTCCTTAATTTGAGTTCGTAAGTTGTGAGTTCATAAGATATATTAAAATGTATTTTGATTATCTCTTACGAACAAACTATTTATTTTACCTTTATTGTTCGAATATATTCAAAAAATATTTATAATCAATTTAACATTCGCTACAAATCACAATTTCATAATTTTCGAAAATAATATAAGAGGGAACTAAAAGAATAAAATAAATGTAGGCACCAAGAAAATACTGAAAATCAGTAAGGAATAACTGAATACGAAAACTGTACAGATGACTGAAGCATTAGAATTTAAAGTTTTATTAAGTAAAATAAAAAATAAATTTGAAAAAGTATTTTAAAAAATCGGAAATTCATATATTATAGAATCATTTCATTATAGTCAAATCTGTTCTAATCTTATTTTTATTCAAACGTCTGATTAAAACAACAAATTGAAGTTTAAATTCTAAGCCTTCAAAATCCTCTTCATCAAAACGAAACTATATCATTCCAATTCAATATAATTGAAAAATCCTCCCTGATATTTCTGCTACTGAGCGAAAAAAAGAAACCACCTATTTTCATACAAACTTTCCAGATGCTTCTCTTACTTTGTCTTTTTCTAATCGATTAATTGATTTCATAATAAGCGATGCGGAAATTATTAATTAGCCGTTTTTGAAAATACATCTCCGGTAAAAATTCCTTTAATAATCAATATTTGTTATTAAAATCGTCGTTGAGTTTTGTATCGTTAGCAGTTTTTATATTTGGTTTACCAGAGGAGCATTGTCAAATTTAAATAAATCTAATCATAAAACATAATTGTACAAGTTTCAGCGACATTGTTGAAACAATTGAATTAATTTAAGGTTAATTAGGGAAATACTTTTAATCAGTGAGGTGCATGTACCATAAATTCGTTTTGTGATAGTTTCTAGGTATCAATAGTAATACGTGTTTTATTTAAATTGGTTGAAGGAGTTTGTGTTAACTATTTATTAATGATTTGACATTTTTTTACTTGAATTGTGTTGGAACTTTGATACACATGGAAAAATGATTTATAATGTTTGCATGGAATTCAGGAGAAGAGTTCAATAGTATAAAATTGTTTTCAATACTTGTGTAGCATAGCAAAAAATTACAGTTTTCTTTTCGAATTAAAATATAGAATACTTCGACACTTAAAAGAAATCCCAAAGAATAATTTTCTACTTTTGTTTTGTCATTCATAGTATATTTTATTGGATTTTTCATACATAATAAAACTTTACAATTTCTGACATGAAAATAAAAGATAACGTTAAGCAAATATTGTTTATTTAGCTAAGGCCCATTTAAAAATATGATAAATTAGTTTTTGTATATGTGGTATTTCATTTCAAATATGAAAACAACATTAACACACGTAGAAACAGAAATCAGAATTTTACTTTAGTACTCATAAGTAGAATGATAGTTAAATACTTTAAGTAAAATCGCTATTTAGTATTTTTTGCATATTGGTAATTTAATATTTTGAAATACATGAGAATTCAGTATTTTAAACAAGAAGATAAGCCAATTTCTTTCCAGCATTGTCACAGTTCTAGGAACTTAAAGCTCCGTTTCTTTAACTTCAAAACTTAGTCGATAAACCCGTAGAAAGGGTAATCGTATTAATAATGATCCAACAACCTCGGTGTCGCATGTTAATTTTTGAAATATGGTAGTTGTTAGAGAAAATTAATAATTATTTTTAATTTGTAAGGAATGTTGAATTTACTTTAAGCTAAAAACCACCCTCTGTAAAAATATTCAAGTAACTTTTTCGCATAGAAGGTTAAACTTAATCTGCTTACAAAATGTATAGTCATTTTTATGCTTAAAAATGATTTTTTTTAAATATAATTCTTATTTATTAAAAAAAAGCAATTTATAGTGAATATCACTATTATGATGAGGATCACGAAGTGTTGACAGAATTCATTAATATTCCAGAGGCAAATTGAAATAGAATTCTTCTTAGAACAGATTTCTTAGAATATGCAGGTGTTGTTATTAATGTAAAGAGAACATATATTAGTTTTTTTTGTAATAGAGCACTTCCCAAATTTCGCTTTGGAAAGGTAAAATCAATGCTCGACATTCTAGCGAGAAGTGAGGGTTTCGAAGTTACGAGAAGTTTTTGTTCCTTGTGAAAGAAGAAGAAAAATATTGTGTCATAATCAGAAGAAGAGTTTGAATTGTTAACTCAATCTTTATGAAAAAGTCTTTGTTAAGAGGGAGAGGTAACTTCCTACAAAGAGCATCACAGTAATACTGATTACTGATAACTACCCCCCCCCCCTTATCAGTTCCACTTAACAGATAAGAAGGAAATTTTGAAGAAAGAATTCAGACGATTTTTACTTCAGAAATCGATATCAGAAGAATATGAATCTCCTTACACTTAACCTTTCGTGTTAGTTTCTAAATATGACGATAATATGCTATTATATATAGGTTATCGGGCTTTAAATGTAAGCATTGCTGCAAACTTTTATCATTTGCCACGGATAATCATCTTCTTCTCCAAGAAGTTTGGCTTTGTACTATAATTGATCTCTAATTTTGATATCATCAAGTCAATGTTTCTCCGGCTGATAAAGACAAAACTGCCTTTGTTACTGAATTCGGAACTTTTTTTCGTTTAAATACAATTCCATTTGGTTTGAAGATTGTTCGAACGACTTTTCAACGACTCATAGATTGCTTCAAAAGTGGTACCCCTAATGAGAAAATCTGGGAGTGGTGTTAAGCGCTTGTTAAATACGGCTGGTAGGAATTAATACAACCGAAGACGATGCCCTTGTTGTGATTTGGACTTCGAACAAATTCTCAAGTTATGTTGATGAATCAGAGACAACTATCTTTACTGATCATTAATTTCTGAAATTCTTGTTAACCCTCAACTCACCAACAGATAGATTATCTCGTTAATCTTCAGTTGCAGGCATACAATTTGAAAATAGAATATATCCGTAGAAATCAAATGTTGTTTTAGCTGATATACTATGCCGTCCACTTTAAACGTATAGCAAAGGAAACAATTGTAAATTTTGTTCTGTGATGATTGATTTTCCTTCACGACCATCGAGAGACTTAAGATCTGAACTGTTGAAATATAATGAAATTGAAAAAAGTTATAGAAGGTTTCGAAGATATAAGTCCTGAAAATACATAATTTGCTGAATGGTCATTTTCTACATCAAAGTGTTCTTTTTACATGCCTGAAGGATAATCCAAGAATTCTGAGTTAGTAGTACCCTCGCATGAACAAGAAGTCATTCTTAAAAAATGTCAAAATACTTTTACAGCTTCTCATTATAGAGCTGAAGACACATATTTTCGAATCTATTCTCGATACTATCTGGTGGGAACAAGGGAATATGTTGCTGATTATGTTAAATCTTTCTCATATGTATCAGATACAAAACTTGAAACCAGAGATTTTTGAGGAAAAGAGGTAGGCCAAGACAGATTACACTTTCTCTCTGGAATTTCGTTCTTGTTCACGTGATTTTTCACAGTACAGACAAAAAGAAATTTCTGTAGAGTCAACACTTAGTTTTGAGTACGATAAGATTTTTTCAAATTATATTTCTGCAGATCAGTAGTGTGTTCAACCAATTATGTTATTAAATAAAACATTTTTCATCTAAAGTAATTGGAACATTTTTCCATGTAAGCCGACGCAAATAAATTATATTATTTTGGCAAAGTGCCTATTGATGCAGTTAATTGTTAGTTTTCTTTTTGTCCCGAGAAAACAAAAAAAAAATCCAATTTTGTTTTTTTTAATATTTGTTCAAAGTTATTTAATGATTACAATATATCGATGTATATTGATGGAAGTATTTGATATTGAAGAATTAATAAAATTAATGTTATGCATAACATTTTAAATTTGTATATTAAAAATTAGACGTAAAACATTTGATAGGGAAGGCAATTGAATTTAATATCGTATGCTTAAAGGATAAATATTTAAAACTGATAATTATTTACTTAACTTAAAGTAAATATTACCATGAAAAAGTAATCAATAATTTTATCATCCTTTTTTTTACCGTCTTTTCCTTGAAGAAAAATATTACATCTAAACAGGAGACATTAAATGTACTATTTTATATTGAATTAAATCAGAAGAAATTGAAATACTTTGAGAAACTATATTTCCCACCACACAATGGATATTTTATGTTTGAAGTACTGTATCCCAAAGAACTCATATTATTTCATATGCTATATTTCTATCCCTTTCCGCATAAATATGTCAAACCTTTACTTTCAACCATTACGATAATGCTGGCATTGCAGTTACGCATTGATTCTGTTATAGAATTTTCACCACATTTTAAAGTATCATGCACTTTATTCCATGCTATTAGCAATGCAAATTCAACAGTATTTCCAAAGAAACCCCATTTCAACTGCGGTTCAAATGATTTTTTACATTTCCCAAAGAACCCAGTAAATCATATCTATTATTGCTGAGTTCTTCTTTGCATTTTGAATTTTAAAACTTATTCGCAGAATAACTGTGAGCTCAACAATACGCGATACTTTAGGGGAAAAAAGATTTTGTTTTATAGCATCTTTAAGGTCTGACAGAGCAATATGCAAGTGGAACGAATGTATAAGAGAGAAAAAGATACAAATTTTTAAAATGTATATGATTTCCAACTTTCCGTACGTAAAAATATGTCATTTAGAAAAATCTGTTTTGTTAGCTTCGGAAACAATATTTTTATACCTTTTCTGTCGTATAAAGAGTAAAAAAAAAGAAAAAAATTCAAATTTCAATGAATATATTTCTACTATACATCGAATTTTTCGCAAACATTCGTCAAGTAATTATTTGATTAATTGGTTAAATTAATTGTTTGATTAGTTCCATGATTTAGGCTGTAACATTTCATTGCATGCTTTTATAAGCTCAGATATAATTCAGTCAGTTAAAATACTTTTACATACATACTGTCTTGTCTAAAATCATGGATAAAAATTTTAAATCTCCATAAATTTTACATAGATAAAAAGTTTAATTTAGTTCTTTTAGGTAACTGAAATGAACAATCTTTTAAGTGAAAATTTTACAAAAAGGGCCCTTAGCGTTCCTGTTAATAACACCAATGAAAAGTTTCAGTTACTTGTAGGCATAAGCTACGAAGATAGAGTGTAAATTAAATGCGAGCCTAGTAATATGTTTAGCGACGCAAAAGTTTCATTACGATATTTTATGTAAATTCATTTTTTCAATTGTTATCCGAAATAGATGATTGTTTCATTTCACATATATCAACTCTAATAATTTTATTCAGTTTTGAAAGGATAAATTTTGGTTGTTTACATTTAATTTCGGGGTTTTTCCCCGTCAAATTGATATCTGATAATATAATATGAATATGAGTTACTAGTATAACTTGATAGCCCCATATCACGTTTTCTTAAGAAAAAAGATTTCTTTCTCGTATTAAAAAAATAATTTAATTTTTTTGTCAGATTTAATTTGAAAAACCTTTTTTAAATAAAAAGTCTAAATTATTCATAATGTTAATTCAAAAATATGAAATTTACTTCAATGAAAATATTTTATCTGATTAAAAAAAATGAAAGGATTGAGAATTAAATACATTCTAAATTTAAATAAAACTATATATATTTGACCTGCAGAAATTTTTATGATATATTTCATAATTTGATCTTATTTCTTAACAATGAGGAAATGAAGTAAAGTATAGTTACAATTTACAAATGTATAGTTAAAATTTAATATTTTTGTATGTATTTATCTGTTACACAACGGTTATAATGTAGCATGGTGTGATTACTGATTTTTTTTTTTTGTAAACTGAAATTTACGAAATTGTTAATTGTTGTTTTACGTGATAAGGAAAAAATACTTATTTCATAGTATATTTCTTCAAAGCAATTAAATTGTTCTTCCTTTTAATTTTGTTTTATACTTACATATGTAGAAGGAAATATATTCATCAGTAGGTGAATGCATCTAAAAAAAATGTCCATAATATTTCTCTTAATTGATAGAAGTCCCATAGACTATGAGGGTAAGAGCCTTTTTTTGAGGACAATATTACCTATAAAAATTAAAGCAATCATATTAATCATAAAATACCTAATAGAGTATATTATAAATTATAATGTTTTATCTATTGTATTGTTATTGATTACTGTTTTTATTGTAATTTTCTTTTTCAATTAAAAATTGAATTCTTTGGAAAAAGTTGCTTAATAAAGAAATGTTTAAAATACAAATAACAATTTCATGAATTAAAGCTATTAATTATATACTGGGCTTAAAAAGAGCAAAAGATCATGAATATTCAACCCAAAAATTTATTTTTAAAATATTATATAATTATTTAATTTTTGAAATTCAGTAATCATTTATTTTAAAAATCGAAAAATGCCCGATTATTATTTATTTAAAATGGAGTAGGCTGTGTCAAAAAACCAGAAGTAGTTGAAATCCTTTAAATGTAATAGACTTTTGGTTACATATTTTCAATTTCAGACTTTGTTATAAGAAGTTTATTTTATCGTCGAGAAATGCATTATCTTTTTTCACTGAATTTTCAATCTTTTTACAGAATATAAATCTTTTATGCGAATTTTATATTTTGGTGAGACTTAAGTGTCGCAAATAATTCGGTTCTACTAGAAGTAAATAAATTATTCATTTTAAGTTGCATACATATATTTAAGAGGGAATTTATGAAGAGATTTCGATTACTTTTTCTGAACAGCTTGTCTTTATTTTGGTATTTTAAGCGAAACAAAATTACGCAAAATATGTACAATAAAATTTCAATAGATTGTAGTAAGAAACGTGAATCTTCAAGTAATTTATATGATTATTACTACAATCTTTTCGAAGAAGGTTAATGAATAATAAGCATTCTATATAGAACATATCAAAAGCATTTCTCGCCTAAAAGTTTAAGGAGATTAAAGAAATACTACTTGAAAACGTTAAACAAATTTACTTCAAAAAACTGAAATAATTGTTATAATTTAATACACTCTATTTTAAATCTTTTAATATAAGCTCACAGAAAAGAAATAAACTAAGAAAGTAGGAAGGAGTTTTATTACTGTTGATAGTTTAGAATATTTTCTGAAAGGTATTAAAAATCTTAATGCATTGAACACAGCTGAAAATATTATTATAAGTATATAATTTAAAAACTTTGCATATGACTTATTGGTCTCCAATTTTCGTTGGCTTGTATATAAAAAGAGAAAAATTAAAAAGCACAGAAATGTTAAAATTTATTTCTTATTATAAGTGGGACATATTAAGTATGTATATTTTAAAAAATTTTAATTTACATAAAATAAGATCTTACATTTATTTGATATAATTTTTAATCTTTGCTTATATATTTTTTAAAACGAATATACACACATTCTTATAAAAGCATTTGTTTGCTTATTTTTTAAAGAAATTTAAACACGATCTTATAAAACTATTTTCTTACTTATTTTTTTTAAGAAATATTATTCTGTTCTTATTATATGAACATTTAATCTAAAAATGTAAAAATGAATGATAATATGATTCCTCAAGACCTAACCGGAAAATACGGCTTAACCTGGCTCAATTAAACACTGATTCCAAAAATATGGCTCAGTTTAGAATTTCATTTAGATTTTGACTCCTATTTTTTTCAACAGAAGAAGAAAGTATTGATTTATGAACAAATATGTAACAGAAATTCCAATTCCGTTCAGATGAAAATGTAGTAGCCTTTGAACCATTGTTGAAAATTAGAAATCTGTATTATGACGATAACGATCTTCTTCATACTGATGCGGACACCTCTTCTCTAGATTTGATATTTAATTAAAGTTAATAATTTTGAGATTAATACATTATAAATAGAAATTCAAGTTGAATGGAGAGATTGTATAGTGAACAGAAGAGGCTCCTATCACAAAAGAAACAGAAATAAGAATTAAAACAAGACTCGAATGAAGAAACTTTTATTTGGTGTGCACTCATTGGTTTATTTAAACAAATAACTTAAGTTAAAAGTTACATATGTAGAAGAGGAGGATAACAGCGTCCCGATGTTTAAGTTATTCGTGTACAGGAATGTAGGTGTATTGTGCGCGACATGTCTGTGTTAATGAGTCTGTGTGAGTGTGTCGTGGGCGAATATCGTGAGTGAATGTCTAATGTGTCAAAATCTTAGTGCACTTCTTATTTAACTGTTTCCCCAGGAAAGATAGGGAGGAAACATAAAGAGGAAGAAGTTACCCTTTCCTCCTAAAAATGTGATTCGCACTTCTAAAGGAATAATGTTCAATGACCTTCAACGGGTATTTCATGTGTAAAATCAAAGTCTAAAAGGGACTATCCCAAATCAAAACCATTTGTTTCATGATAGTGGGAACAAACACTTATCAAAACCAATAAACAGGACGTGGAAACAACTTAATATAAAAGCAGCAACTAAAGTAACATTCACAAACAGAGCACTGAGCAACGCAGATTAGATTCACAAGGCAAGAAAAAAGTTAGATAGAAATGAGAGAAAGCGGAAAAGATTGTATCAGTTTTTAAAATGGCTGAGTTGGAGACGACAATTGCAGTTAAAACGCAGGGGGTTGGTTGGCAGATGTATTTAAGTAGTGTGCATCAATAGATTTTTACGAGAAAAGAAAAAGAAAGTTAAAATGGAGGAAAGAAAGTAATTATACAGGTCATCACAAATTTTAATAACTGTATATGTTTAAAATTAAATGCATGATGTAGAAAAGGAGTATGGAATAGAAATAAATAATTAAAATAATAAATTGTAAAAGCAAATTGTAAAAGTGTAAAAGTAGATGTTAGCTCATGAAAAAAATAAAGACTTATCTGAAAAGGAAGAACTCATTTTGAAAAGGCATCATTTCCAATTTTTTCACAAATTCACTTTTTAGGAGTTACTTAGCCTTTTTGGAAAAAAAAAAAAAAAAAAAAAAAAAGGTGGTGCAGTTTTTATTCATCAAAGCACTCCTAGATGGCTCTTTTTCCATTTTGAAAACGGGTTTGTATCTCGTAACATTTGAATCTCCTAAAACTCAATTCTCATCTGCATCATGCATGCGCTTACACCTCACTGCCTTACCGTTACATTTTACGCCAATTTATAATTTTCTTCCCTGATGCCGTCTCGTATTGATAGTCCTTGGAATGTTCTGGTTGTGCAAAATGTGTATGTGTGCGGTACTATTGCTTCTAATATTATTTATACTTGAAAAATATGCTGCACAGAACAAGGAGTGTCAAGGTTTTCGTGTTCTCCGGCTCAAAAAAAGAAAACGTGGGAGAAATACCAATCACTACAAGATAGATAGAGAGATAGAGAGAGAGAAGATTGTTATACGGGAAGCTTTTTTGAAGTCTTTAATTTACTTCTCTCAGAGAGTTTACTTCTTCAATAAATGTGATTTAATAATGGTTAAAAGAAAAATTTGCTTTCATGAAAGGATATTTTTTTAACACAAGTCTTATAAGCATATATATCTTTGTAAGTTAATGTGGACTTAATAATTCGCGAATTTTGATTGATTTTGAAAAGAGTCGTCTTTTTACGGAAAATATTAAGTAGGTATATTTACATCTTGCACAATCCATTTGAATGAATAACTGATCTAAGAATTCTAGAAATATTACGATATATATATATATCTGCGTTTGTATCTGTATGTGGTTTTCATTTTTGAAGGTGATTAAAGTGGATATGATCCCTTTTCAAAATGACTGGTTAAAGTAATCCCAAATTTTTATACAAGACAATGTTTTAGCTTTGACTTAATATGTAAGAATATTAGGCACTTACTTAGGTTTAATAAAAACAGGAAAATTACTATGTATTTCAGGAAACAGTCTTGATATTTTAAGCATCTTACATTTGTAGCTGTGTTTCACACGAGTTAAGTTCAAGACAAGTAAACGAAGACATATAAAACGATAGCCGTAACATGATATCGAATGTAACGAATTCAAGCATAGAGTTCACCACCTACACACTCTTTCAAGAGGATGGAAAATCATTTATCAATTAAGAAGTCATTAGGCGATGATTAGCATTTCTAATTTACTAAGTCGATACGGTTCAATCTTCGATGTAAAGAAACAGCTAGTGCCGCGAAGAGTAGAATTTTTAATTTTACTATTTTTCCCACGGAGGGGGGGGGGATAATTCTCGAAGTTAAACGTTTCTCACAAGATCTATTTATTAAGTCATTATTCAGGTACATGGAAAGGGAACCAGTTATCAGCTTTTACTTCTTTTTTTCCTTCAGTAAAATTTTCAAAGATAAGTTATTTCGATAATAAGTTTCAATTTATCGTTGTCGAAGAGAAGTCGCATTCCTGTTTTGATGATTATTTTTGGAAAGTAATTCGATGTTCCAATGTTACTAGATGTTTGATGGAGTGGAGTAGTTTCGAGGTAGAGGTACTAGACAAATAATTTCATGCATTTAAGGTTTAATGATTTTTAATGTGGTAAAGAACAGTTTTCTGTTTGAAAAGGGTGAATGTGAAGTTAATGATACTGCATGTTTCTGAAATAAAAAAATAAAAAAATGGGCTTTTTAAATTCATCAAGCACAATAATGTTGGGATAAGAAAAAATTATGGATTTTTAAACTTTACTTGCAAGAAATATTGATACATACAATTCATTTTTAATATTTTTATATTTCCTAATCTTTAAGGTATTAGAAGAAAAATTTATAGAAACTAAATATTATTACAAGTGTAGAAACTTCTGCGTAAGTGAAGGAAAGCAAAACTACACGGGAAATTTTCATTTTTGAAATTAAAATGGAAGATACACACACACACACACACACACATATATATATATATCCTTACTTATAGTAGTAATTCGTTATTTATCTATATGGCATGCACTTTTTACTTATGATTCTCCAACTCTTTTCTATTAAGTCTAACGTGATTATTTGGAAACAAAAATGTTTAATTGAAAGAAATTGTTATTGAAAATGAGCAAGGTTTTTAAGTTATAAAAATTTTATGTGAATATTTATTTATTGCAATACTTTATATCCCTTATAGGTTTCTAATTATGATCCCTATCCAACTTCATTATTTTTGTTCTATGTATTTTTACATTATAAGTTTTTAAAAATTAGAGACTATTTTTTCTTAACAACAGAAGAAAATGATATTTCGTCAGACTGGTTCTAATCGACCCATATCATTAATACTCATATAAAAATAAATTTAGTATATTTGAATGGTCTATATTTAAAATAATGAGCATTATATGTCACATGATAGATAAATATTCTTTTTATTATTTGATTTTCAACCGGAAATGATTCATGTTCCGCGGGAAATGAAAAAAAAAATCAGTGTAACTTTCCTTTCAACTATATACTGGTAGGGCAAGGTTTCCGATAATAATTCATATATAATTACATATTATAATGAAGATTAAGGTGAAATAGAGGCTAATTATAATTCCACTACTGCATATGCATAGAAAGGGAAACTAGAAAATTATCTCAAGGTTTATTTTACAATATTATTCTTCCACCAATTATAAATACGTTTAACATTTCGATGCATATAAATCTTTCTTACAAATAAATTTAATAGTTAATAGAAGTTGAAACAGTTTTGAAAAAATTCTCTATTAGGATGAAAACAAAATATACCTGCAACTTTTATAAGAAGAAACTGGCTGTTTCAGTAGGTGAAAAATCAGGAAATATCAGAACACCTGAATAAAGATATTACAAAGAATGTGATTCAAAGAGAGATGCAAAACTGATATGCTGCATGCTTAGTCTGTTTTGTTGCTCTGAGCATTTAAAAGTATATTTCAAATCTTTGTTTGTCATTAAAAATATCAAAACTAATGAATTTAATTTAAAATAACGATATAAGATATTGTGCTATTTTAATAGACCGAATCATATTTGAAATAAAACTCTACAAAACAGTTTTATGATTTATAATAAGTACGAGCCATATGGAATCTAATAGAACTATACAGGTAAATCGTAACATTTTCAAAAGGGTAGGCAGGTTAAAAATAAGTAAAAATTGTTTCTATAAAGAGTCATTATTATCAGAAAACAATTTATTAAATCTCCTGTCTCAAATAGCATTATAATATTCTACCATATAACTATAAGTAATCATTGATGAGCATTAAATACAGATAAATCTAGAATTTTACCAACTCATTTTGCTTGACGCAAATTTATGTTTTAACTAAAACAAGAAAACAACTCTCCACAATTTCACTTTAAAACAATAATAGGATTCAACATGGACCTAGTACTTATTTGAAATAGGGAGCCACGTAGTTTTACTTGACATTATTGCATCGTTTTTCTAAGTTTTGTTATTTTCACATTACTGCAATTACATATATTTTTAATTACAACTATATTGTTCAATAAGTTTATACACTAAAGGAGAAGAAAATAACACATTTAAGTTCAAAAATGTTTTTAAAAATATATGTGTCATTACATCCATGCATTATAACTTTTCGAACATATGCCCCTCATTTAAAACTGAAATAGAATTTTCTCTTCTTTTTGAAAATACGCACTTTTTCTTACATCTAATTTACATATTCAATTCAGCATTTTATACTCTATTCTTTTTTCATACAAAATTTATACTCTAAAGGCCCCGGTTATTAAATGGTCATAAGCGATAGCTTCATCAACGATGATGTCTTTATCAAGAGTCGTGTTTTAATCTTGCGTCAGAATGATTTATTCATTGCTTCAGTGTGAAATGAAATTGACTCTGAAAACTCTCTCTTGTAATATGGTGTGAAACTGTAGAGATTGAGATTTACGATCAAAGGAGTCTTTATCGTCCTTTCATCCTGACTCAAGTTTTACTAGATCTGTCTCTAATAGCCATGGCTTAAATAATAGTGCAATGCTAATTCAATATTTTCAAAATGTGTAATTTACAAATTCTTAGCTTTTTATCCCTTTCTAAAGAAGCATTATCGCAAATATTTCAGATCATGTCTTGTCCCCATCACTTCATTACGATTCAAAATATACGAGGTGCATCGCTAACAGTGATGATGTTGCTATGGTGCGTTGATAATTAAATATTTACGAAATTCGCTATTTCTTATTCTTTTACGAAGAAAGAATTTTCATAGATTTCAGATCAGATATTGTCCTAATTATTTTATCGTGGCTCAAAGCTTAACAGGTCCAAAGCAAATAAACAGTATTATTGGAGAGTAAAGTTAATACAATATTTACAAAATGAAATTCCTTACCCTTTTACTCAGAGGAAATTTTCTAAAATTTCATATGAGATGTTGTTACAGATATATTAACGTCCATCCCTAGTGGGATGTTAATTCTATAGTTACAAAATTTATAATTTACACTTTTATAAAGAAGTTTTTATTTCAGACAACGTATTGTTGTTATGTCTTCCTCATGATTCAATATTTGTGACGTTAACAGCTAATATTCCAAATATTGCTGTAGTGAGATGTTAACACACTAATTAAAAATTTTGCAATTTACAATTCCTTTACTATTTACCATATTACGAAAAATACTTTTTAAAACAACATGAATTTTTTTGTTTTGCTTATATTAAGTAATATAATGGGGAAAACATCTTTATGTTTGTAATAACCAATGTCACACTAAGTAAATTAAAATTTCAAAATTCTAAATATGAATATAAAAAAGTCAGCTAAGTAAAACAAATTATTTATATGTAAAAAATTTTTAAATGTCAAACATTATAAGTTTACAAATAAAGGATACATCCTGATTACTTTAAAGGTTAAATAATTTTAATTTTTTACTATTTCTGGCGTGTATTCTTTTGCAACTGTAATATGGGTCTGCTGAAAATAATTGAAAACTCATTGTATTTTGCAAAGTTCTATGAGCCAAATTGATGCAAACGAAAAGTAAATTATAACAACATTTGACATATAACTGATTATAAATGTTAGTTACGTCTTACTCTTCAACGGATGTACGTGAAGAATTGGAATAAAAAAAACCTATTCAGCTTGATACTAGTCTTAATGACATCCCTTGGCAATGATCACCGGAAAAAAAACTGGAAAGAGAAAGAGTATCCGTGAGACATGTCTATATCTAGATTATTATTCTTGGACGAATTGCTGAAGGAATTCTTAGTATATGTAAATTAGAAATAAATAAAACGAATGAAAAATATACACTACTATTCCATGATACACACGTTTTTTTAAGTGAAACTAAAGCATAACATTGTAGATCGAAATCCAGATACGCCCGATATCATCGTAAGGGAATTGAATATTATAGATGATGGTAAATGTCGCTACATGTACTTTTCGTGATCCTTTACAAATGGTATTTGAAACTTTGTTCGGGAGAATATCGACATAGTAATAAAAAAGAAATGCATACATTTTTAAAGAGTCTATGCAAAATTTATACTTGTTTTTAGAAAAATGCTATATTTCAGTAAAGTATATATATTTCTGAGCAATATATTTCGATGTGATACGCTTTACAGAAATAAAAAGAATATGGTTGAATATTTAGGAATTAAAGGTATGCGTTGTGTGTGTGTGTATAAATCATTTGCAAGCATTTAAAGTATCAACGAAAGAAGAACTAATTATCATATTTCCCTTGGTATAAATTGATAAAAATTTTGCTAAATTAATATATTTTCTGAAAACCACTAGTTTAGAAACGAAGAGCATTAATTTATAAATTAAATTTACTGAAATTACAAAATTAATACTCTAAAGAGATAAACTGAACCATCAAAAATATAAGGTTATAAGCCATTTTATGTGGCTAAATTAATTCATAAAAATTGCTAGCATGTAATATGTGAGTTGGGTAAAAGTGTTTGAATGAAAAAGAACCTTAGTTTTAACATTAGCATTAAAATTATGTTTAATTGAAAAATTATGTTCAGCACGCGTATTGAAATATGGTAAAGGCTAAACATTTTTAAAAATGTAAATTATCTTAATTTTGCCAATTTTTAAAAAAGCATATAAAATTAAAAGAAAACTCTGTTGAAAGTCACTATAGTTATAGTGAAATATTCCATTAGATATTATTTTTAAATGAATATTATAACTATAAAAACTTTGCATAACTAAAAAAGAATGCTTTCGAAAGCGATGCCTTATTGATATTTTAACACGCTGTGCTGTATTATTAAACTCTTAGAGATGATTTTAATATTAATATTTGAAATACTTTACACGATTTATAAGGAACTATTCATAATTTCAAATTCTTTATTCCGTAGATATATTCATTTTATTGTTTTATAATTTAGACAGAAAAAATTTGCACAACATTAAGACAGTTAATGCTGATTTAAATTGAATTTGTTTGTGTTTTTTTTTAAATTTTAAAATTTTTTGTGTAAGCATAAGAAACATAAATTTGGCTAATCTTTCATTTGTTTTTTTTTCTATTATAACGTTTCATCATCATAAAATACAGGTAAGTATTAAAATTTTGGAAAGTATGAAATGAACTATGATACTTTTTTATAATTACATTTTCTTGTAATTCTTTTGGAACTGTCAGAAGAATTAACCATTTTCTGTGGAAATTAAAATATTGAACTCAGTTTGAGAAAATAAGCCTTTTAGTTGCATTTTTTATTCTCTCTTATATGTTTCTACATTTTGACTAATATTTTTATTTTATTGATGTCTTTATTTTTCCCTTTTTAAAATATGTACTTACATGCATTTTATAACAGCAATATTAAACTAAGAGTTATTTGGTTTAAAACTATTTTAGACAATTTTGCTTTACTAAAATATGTAAATAGATACAAATAAATTAAAATTATAAAAATCAAATCAATAAAATTGAAAATGTGAATTTTAATTTAATTGAAATAAAGATTCAACATGCTTGTTTATATTATAATTAACTATGTAATTTGTGTAAAAAAATATAAAAATGTCTTTTGAAATGATATAACTAGGCTTTGTGACAAATAATTAAATACAAATATATATATTGCTTTATAAATCCTCCCGTCACTTTTTTTTCTGCGATAGTCTTTCCAATTATCATTTAACATAATAAATAATTTTGTTAGAAGTCTACCTTTAAATAATTCAGGAAAAAATTACTTGGATTAGTATGTTTGTGTATTTTAAAATATATACGTAAATAAAACTTGTCAAAAAAGTAAACTTTAAATGAAAGCATTTAATATTATAATTTTTTTTTACTATATTCAAACCACTAAAATGTTTTCCGATAAATTCATGTCAAATTTTGAGTATTAAAAGATGAATAAATTATTTACAATAAATAAGAAAAGTTAAAAAAAATAGATAATTTATACATATATCACGCTTTTCTATAAATTAGTCACAGAAAATAATATATTTTAAATTCCGATTTTATTAAATATAAAGATTTAAATTATATAACATTGAATATATAATGTGAAAAAATAATGAATATTCTTAATTCATCTGAGTGCGCCACAATTAAATTTATTTTAATGTTTTAACTAACTAAACTTTGTTATTACTGAACTAGCAATATATCTTGACAGAAACCAATTAGGTTTTACAAAAGGCTTTAATTACGTTTAATAAATTTCTCCTTTTTGTACGAACCATGTTAATTTCCTTAAGAAGAAAAACATTGACTTATATTTCACAACTAATTAATTTTTTTCATAAAGTTAGTTTGCTTTAAGAATAGAAAATATTATTTTATTTTGAACACAGGAGTATACACACATTTCTCTCGTACTAAACGATGGCCGTAGTAAACTGGTCACGGTTGCGGACTCAAGGTCGGTGGTTTTGTCGAGTCATGGATTCGAGTCATGATGTCTCTAAAGACACACAGTGTGAAGGGGATGATTCATGTTAAATCTGAGGTGGCTCAAAGTCCTCCCATTGGCATAGTGTGGAAGCTTGGAGAGAGATATACCAGCTCAGGTGTCCTTTTCGTCACTTGCCCGATATGAAGTTCATATTATGAGGTTTATTACCAATAGACCTTATGTCACTTCCAAGTGCGACGTTAATAAGCCATCACTAACTAAATACCATTGTCAAAATAAGGTTAGCTTTATGATCAAGAATGATAAAAACTTTCTTTAAGACTCGTACAATAACTTCGTGAACATATTTATTCATTAAATTATGTGTAGAGAGAATTAAATTAAATTAGTCTTAGGGTTGTAATCAACTCTGTGTTTTAGAAACTCATTGGATCATTGTATCTTATGAACACGCATACAGTCATATCATGTGGTCGGTATGTTGGTAAGCAGCATTTCACTGAACTTCAGCATTACAGATAATGGTATTAACATTTTTTTGTACTTAGCAGGAACATCAATTTGTTGAATTATTCAAATTATCAATTTGTTGAATTCATCAATTTATTATATTGTTGTTTATTTTGATTTTTTTAAACAATCAGTTGTGCAAGTGAATTGTTAGCTCGCATGTGATAAGTGTTATAAAGTTTCCATTAAAAATACGATAAAATAATTGCAGTTCATGTTTAGTTAAATATTAGTTACTGAGGCATAAATTAAAATTTTCTTTAGCATTGTTGAAAGTTCATAGTACTAGGTTGGTTCACGAAATAGCTTTCATTGCATAATTGTTAACAAATACTACGTAGGAATTTCTCTGAATTTTTCTTTTTCCAGACTCATATTTTTCAAATGGTTTTTTTCTCTGAAATTTAAGATTTCGTAATTATGTTCTTATGTTAAAATATCTTATAATTCTATTTCTTTTTAAAGTTTTGTGCTGGTGTTGACTCCTAATATTGCAGTTAAAGCGCCATTTTTAAAGGAAAATGAACTTTAAAATATTATATGTATAATTGGTTTAAAATTGGTTTAAAATCGGATGCGGAAAATACGCATCGGTGTATAGAAAAATGAATATCATGGGAGAAAAGTTTGAGAGGTTACGTTTATGCTCCTAAATGTCTTACTCAAAAGTTTAAATTGACGACGGTGGATGAGTCAGTCAGTTATTTAAATGTTCTTTATTCGCAATGAAGGCAATATAATTAAATATTTTGTCCATATATTTCAAACTTTTCAAATCATTTAAAGAAATTATGTATGTCGCATAACTTTCTTTTAAGATAGAAGCTAACAATAATCTCATTTGAAAAATGGTAGGAAATAAGATGTTTATAAGATGCCCCCCCCCCGAGAATGGGGGGGAGGGGGGTATAAACACAATATTCTTAAATTTTATAATTATATTAAAAAAGAACTGTTTATTACAAGATATTTTCATAAAAGAATACTTATAAAGACAGGTAAGACCTTAAATATCTGATACTATATTTATATAAGTTTATTTGAAATTAGACGTTAAATTAAATTATGTAAAAGAAATTTTAGTGATTCGTGATGCAATTAAGAACTGCGAAATAATTAGATATCTATTTTACAATAAATTCAACTGCCATGCAAGTAATGCAATGAATGTAACTTAAAATAAAATAAAAATCGAAAGTTCTATGTAAAGTTTTGCAAATTATATATATAGCCACCCAAGATGCGCTTTTCTTAAAATTATCAAATTACTCAATTAAATGTTAAAGTAAACGATGAAATATCGGGAAAGGAACAATAGGAAACTTTTTGGATACTAAATTTAAAGGAAATGTTAATTATTAAATTGATTATATTTAATTTAAATGTAATTAAAATTGAAGAAAAAAAATGAAAAGTGATCTGGTATGCCGAAACTGATCTCCCTAAAATAATCGCTGTAATTAAAATATTACAATACAGTCTATAAAAATTTAATGAAAATTTAAAGAAATCTTTTTATTGTACCTAAGAAAGAAAATTGAGTGAAAATATCGATAATGATATTATTGCATCTATCTACATTTGAATATCATTAAACTGGGAACATTATTAGTTTTAGAAAACATTACTTAGCAGTTAATAAAAACGACCCAAAGTTGTATATTACATTATAATTTCTTTCGTTTCGAAATATAAATCCTCATTAACGAAGGGAAAATTGTATTAATTAATCCCAATAAATTTAACGAAATGAATGTATAAACAATTTGATTTCATTTGCTGTAGTAAAATTAAAGAATAAATGTCTACAGAAATTCTGTATATTTTACAATTTAAAAAACTTAAAAACATTTCCAGGAAGCATTTGAAACAAGTGTCAAAATGTTAAAATGAAGATTAAAAGACATTAAGCTTGAATTTTAGGAAAAAATGTATATACATTATAAAATTCTTTTGAAAAAACATTTTTTCATTTTTTTGCAAATCTGCTACCTATTCCATTCATAAAATGTTTTTACCTTTTACATTCGTTTCACAAGATTGAATAGTGGAACATTTTTCTGAAGCAGTTTTTAATTTTTTTCCATAAATTAGGAACAATTTTTTTATCTTTAAAAATCAATTTCCTATTATGTAGTAATAATTGGATTTAGTAAGTATCACTTTCACAGGTAACGTAGTAAAAGAACAGTGTTTCAATATTCTCGAATAGAAAATAATTAAATCCCCAGGGAAAAAAAAGTATCGCTTCCTTTTTTAATTTTAAAAGAAGCGCAGTCTTTCACAACTTGCTTCTCAATGGACTGGAATAATCGTGATGGAATATTTTTGTTGAAAATGGAGGAACATATTTTTCGAACCTTTGTTTTGCCACGAAACTACCAATTTATTACGTTGAGAAAGCACATGCATTGGAAATTAAGATTTAGTACTAAATTGTTAGTTTAAGAAAAATATTTAATTGAATCTTACAGATTGAATTTTCAAATACTTTCAGCAAAACTCATTTATACGCCCTTTAATAAAAATTATTTTCTGATAAAAAAAATGAAATTAATTCTATTAAGAGTGCAAAGAGCCTATGCAATTTAAAAATGAAGAAAAATTAATTTTTTTAAAAAAAAGATCATCTTTAAAGTTTTTGGGAAACGTTTGAGAGGTAATATTAGAATTTTTAAGAATGTACTAGAAACAACAATTTTTGCTTGTACAGAAGCAGAACTTCTTTTGTATTAGTTTTCAGAAATAATCGAAAATTTACATGATTCAAAATTTTTCTTCAAATATATTTTAAAAAAAAGTTGTTTTGGCTTTCTAATTCTTTAATCTGTTCAATTAAGCTTTGAAATACTTCAACAATTTTCTAATTTACAACTTTTCCTTTAGATGCGTGTGTGAGTTATGTGGAATACTGATAATCTATTATAAAAAAACAAACATATTTAACTATATATATATATATATATATATATATATATACATTCACGAAAGATTCAATTGACAAATTAGATAGTTCATGGTCTATACCGAAGAGAAAGACATACGCAATTAATTTTATGGTGATTTGTGAGGGTTATTGTTTTCATATTACCTCAAACCTACTCAAATGAAATTATAATTACAGACTGATTTGCATGTGTCTAGAGTCTCCTATGAAGAAAAAAAACTCACAACATCGACTAAGTACTTTTAAGGATAATCTATCTCTGATGAAAATGCTTGCAGAACATCAAGATTTTATTCATTGAATATAAAATTGTTACTTCATATTTTATAGAGCATGGGCTTATAATCTGAGTGTAAAAAATATAAATTAATAAAAGCAGCAAACATGCATATAAAAATGAATGAAGTAATAATATTTAGTAATATTTTAAATGGTGGAACTCCTCAAACCACCCGATCACAAACTCATCCTGAAAAATGCATCTGTGAATGGGAATTCTAAATTCAAGAAGTGAGATACGCAATATATATATATGTATATAGGATTGAACACATTTTACTACTTACAACAGCATACATTTTTATCATTGCATAATATCTACTTTAAAGTCATTTTAGGCTCCAGAACAAGAGCCATAAATTGTTTTAGAAAATATACTGTTCTTGCAATGCTATATCATGATAAAGAGGATTAAATAATGGAATATGATTTTCTTTGACAGCTATATCATCCAAATTATGAAGGTTCGAGTTCCTCGTATAGATGTATTTAAATAGATTTATTTAAGAACGTTCTCGTTAGTTCCATTAAGAAAATGTTATAGATTATGTTACTAGAATCGTAATGAATGTAGAGATTGTGTAAAAATATTTAACTTCAATTATGATGTTTGTTAAAATTCGATTGATATTATAAGAAGCGTTCCTGCTTACGAGTACTATGAGGAACATTTTCTTTATTATTAAAATAGAAATAAAATTTTATTTACTCCTTATTTAGATTGATAATGATAGCACGAAAATGTACTTAACACAAGAAACGTTTTATTAGTGGTTTGTATCTTATAACTCACCAAAGCGTACTTGAGGCTCTAAAGCCTTTGATCTCATTCAACAGTATGTCCTGCTATGAAATGTGAATGAGTTCTTTTCCTTTGATATTACAAAACATTCGATGAAATTTCACATGTTTACCAGGGAAACCTGTTAGTTTTATATTTTAAAGTATGAAGCTTGGTATATGCTTGTATACTGATTATATCTTTCATAACAAAGCATTCAGTAGTGTATGGATTGAATAAGTGAACGTTTCTTTGAAATATACAAAATTAAACATTGAATAATATTTTCTTGGAGATTTTTTAATTAGTACCTGATAAAGATACAACACCATCTATTGAATGAAAAACAATTAGCAAATATTATATAAATATAAGTATAAAATAAGCATATGCAATTTTTCATATTTTCTTTACGTTTTATTGTTCAACTGAAATACAGTTTTTTAATTGTCCCATTTGTATTTAAAATACTTATATTCATACGACTGATTTACTTAAATAATAATTTAATTAGCATTTTAAAGGTTTCATTCCTTAAAATAATCAAAAATTTGAGCAATATTTTTAATTAATTGTATTAGATTTATTTTCTAAGGAAAAATATTTCTGATATTTTAGTCCCTTTAGTTAAAAGTATTTTATTAAGTTTCTTACAATCATAACAGCTTAAAACATCTATATTTTCAATATAAAATTGAAACTGGTTTTATGTAAACGGAAAAATATGCCTCCTTCTTGTATTTCATACATTTGGGAGCAAAATACAATTTATTTAAATCTTTATTTTAGTATAGTATTGCAATATTTTGGATAATTATGAGAAAATGGATACTTCATTTAATACATTAATTAGGAATTAAGAAAAGTAAAAAAAAATATTTAAATTTAGTTGTTGTATGTCTTGATGATCTACCGTAAAAGTAATTGCAGAATCAATAACTTTTAAACTTTAAAATGCATTATATAATTATATAAGTACTTGATTGTAAATATTTTAATTCATAAATGTCTAGAATTATGTGCAATAATATTAATTAGGATTCTAAATTAAAATTACAAAAAAAAACAAAAAAACAGTAATTAAAATTTAAATAGAAACTGTGAAAATCTTTATAAATTTTTGCTCAGTCGTTAAGGTATTTAAAAAAGAAATTAAAATATATTTATTAAAATAATTTCCGTAACTATTACAAACAAGATTATTAAAAATCAAAGTTATAATATGTCCACGATACTTTGCATATATCATAGCTCTGATAAAATATAGTGAAATTTATATTAAGAATGTAAACATAACATAGATATTGAAGTTTTACTGTTTTGTATATTCAAAGAAATAAAATAATTTAGTTCGTAATTTTGTTCTCATTTCTTTAGAAATACATACACGCTAAGAATAATAAAATAATGAAACACAAATCAATTAGCCTTTTGTATTTTTTATTGTATTAAGCTGATTAAAAGCCTGAGAAAAGTCAGTTTTTGTACCTAATATTTTACAGGTGATAAAAATATTCATAGAACATAGCAATATTTTAGCAGTGTTTGCTTAAACTTTCCCATTTGATAAATGCAATGGGAAGATCCGTTGAACAGAAACCAAGTGACGTGCAACGAGTTAAAACAATTATTACCCAGAGTAATTTTTGACAGAACAATAAGAAAGACACCAAACAATTTCCGCAAGCTTCCGAGTAATGAGGTATTCATGCCAGATGTCAGAGAGAAATTCTTTCCTGACAGTGTCTCTTGTATTAATTAATTTTCGAGTAAATGATTATTAGAACGTGGGAATAGTTTCGAAACTGTGTGTCGCTTTGAGAGGGAAATTGATAATTAAAATTTAATTCACCATATTGGGAAAAATGTTTTTATATTTAGCATTCCAATTTGAAATATATCCCTTTTAAAAAAATCTTGTTATTTTTTATTATTTGATTATTGGAATTAATGGCCTAGAAGAATGTTTTAACATGAAAGTATGTTCCAGAACTAGATATGAGAAGATGTACGATAACCAATTGTTAAACAGTTAATTTTTGAAATAAATATTCAGAATGCGCTTCAATTTATTACTTTTTTTGCATATGAATACATCAAAGAGTTTGAGAAATAGATGTTTTTAAGGAAACTATGAAAATTTATCAGAAATGAACTGTTTCAATTAATTGTTCTATCTTGTAATAATACAATATATAGTTATTCCACTTCCACGAATATAGCAATAGAAAGATTTTTAATATTGAAAAATTTTAAGCGAATTTTAGTGATAAAATTATTTAGTTAATTTTTAAAAGCAAAATTGTTTTCAAAAATTCTTTATTAAGAAGCAAAAGTATAATGATTTTTATTAAGAAGCGAATTTTCTTAATTTTAGATTCCCTAAAAAGTCTTTCAGGATATAAAGTATTTTTGTGCATTTTGCTTAATATGAAAGAGAAATAATTCTTCTGAGAAGCTCGAAGCAAACATATCATAATTTGTCGAATAAGAATAATTTAACATTAAAAAAGTAAAAGCAAGTTTCTAAAATATTGAATTATATCAATATTGTCTAGATATTCAAATGTTAAACTTATTGGACCTGAACAGACGTTTGAAGAGTGAATAGCGCTGGTTTAAGTAATGTGTTAATTTAAAAATATCTACACTATAATTTAGTTGATTAAATAACAGTTTTCAGTATCATTTCCCTCATTGGAAATAATGTTTGTTAATTATCGAGTTTTCAAAGTTTGAAAAAATATATATTTAATTAATTGCTAGATTTTTAAACGTCGATTGTTGATAATTATTTTAAAGCAAGTGCAGTAGTGCTTCCTAATAAGTGACACTCACTAGACCAGAAATTTTGTTCCTTAAACGCAGGTGTCCCTTAAAAAGAGGTGAATACATATACTATTTAAAGGGGCTGGGAACAACAAAATTGTCCCTTATTTGAAGGTGTCTGTTATTAGAGGTACTATTGCATTTTTCGTTTGAATAAAATGTATGAATAAAAGTTAAACTTATTGAAAACTAAAAAAAAAGAATTTAAAATTCTAGTTATGTTTTTTTATAATTTGTCAATGCAATTTTATTTTATTGACTTTGATAAATTAAAAATATCAAGAAGCCATTGCAAAGTTAACAAAATATATACATAGTGTTACCTAAAGTACATTCGAATTTAAAATATTTGGTATTAACATTAAAGACCAATCGTATTAATTTTCAAAATTATCTGTTATTATCTTTTTCAAAACAAAAAAAACCCCTATTTTCTTCTGAATTAATATTTTTAACAATTTTTTACATTAAATAAATACTTACAATGAATAAGAGAAAAACATCACCAAAAATATACAAGTTATATATTTCACTGAAAAATTTCCTTCGTTGATGATAAAATTTATTAAATTCTCTTTTTCCACAGATCATAAGTGATTAACTTATCGTTTGCTGATTTGCAATAACAAGTTCTCAACAAAATAATTTAGAACTTCTCAATTTCAAGTGAGTACAGAGAGTATTTATAGTAAAACTATAATTTATAATTCAAACACTTCATTAATAAATAAAAAATTCATAAAATAATTATAACTTTCAAAAATCAGTTGATATATAGTGGCCAAACATGTTTGACTTAATACAATAGTGGGAACTGCAATATTATTTTCAACAGGATGTTCAGTAAAGTAAGATTGTAGTTATAGCGACTTTTGTTCTGAAAAAACTAATGAAGAGTCCAAAAAGTAATATTTTTAGAATGGAGAATTCGCAGTTCAAGAATAGAAATAATATTAAATACTAAAATATATTTTTTCCTTGTTTTTAATTTGTTGAAAGCTGATTAAAAATAAAAAAAACATGGTAAAAGTAAAAATTCTATTACTAATAAAGAAGACCATCTCTATTACCCACAAATTAAAACAAAAACTGGAAGTTTTTGTTTTAAAATAAAAAAAAAACAACAATGATCAAATTATTTGGTTTAATCATCTAAGAAAAAGTTCTTCGGTATTGAGAATCTTAATTTTCTTAGCAGAAAATAGTAATTAAATGTACTAAGTACACAAAAGTATATTCCTATCTCTTACCAAATGCTTTAGCTTAAATTATTAAAACAACAAGGATTTATTAATTAGATTTACAAAAATCAAATATCATCAGAATAGCAGATACGAATGAAATTAAATTTTACAATAAATAAATAGACAATAACGTAAAAAAAAGAGAAGAATCTACTAAATTATTACTTTATAGTGTTATCAGTTTATGTATTGAAATATCCGATTTGAAAAGGTTTTTCTTCTGAATGATTAATGTAACAAGTACATTAAGGTATATTTTAAAATATATGACTTTTGATTGAATAATTTTTTTTTACAAAATCGGAGTAAACATTAAATTTACTTTTATATTATGATTTCTAAGTACAGTTATTATTTTTATTTCTAAATGCAATAAAAAGAAGTCGTGTAACTTTTGAATTATAAATTATTGGGACACAACAAAATATTCACATATAGAAACAAAAATAAAATATCTGAACATGAAACAAAAAGTAATTACGAATTATAAAAATCACACTGTACAAAATAAAACAAAACGCAGATATTAATATTCCAATATGTCTGATGGAAGGCTCGAACAGATTTAACTAGAAATTATAATACATAAATAATATAATATAATTTTGATCATATATATATATATATATATATAAGTTAATAATGGTAGGCAATAATTTGATTTTTTACAAATTATTGCCTACCATTATTATTTTTTTACAAATTATTTTATTGTTTTATTTTGAAGTAGTGTGAAGGAATTAGGAACATTAGAAACTACTGAACATTCTATTGATCTAAAAGGTGAAGAAGAGGATCGTAGGATTAGAAAAATTATCTAGATTTATTTTTTTATCATAATATAAAGAGTGAAACTTCATATAATTTGCTCTTACTTTGAACTGTTTATCAAGAATAATTTTATTCTACTTTTAGGATCATTTTTCCAGTTCATATCCCAAATCGTTTGTGTAAATATATTAAGTTCGGAAGTAAACTGCATTTTCTAATTTTTTGTAATGGTACTTTTATATGCAGCTAAAGGATGAGATGAATTTTGTAAAAGGTACTTTTATGTTGTGTAAAAATATCTCAATTCCTTATTGTATCTGCCTCAGATAAACCAGATTAAGTTGAATTTAAGATAATTTTTTTCTTCTTACCAAGTTTACAGTTAATTATATTATTTTATACACCTCAATCTGTGGCTCTCTTTTCCTTCATTTTTCAAGATGATAGCTTATGAATTAATTAGCTTATTAAAAAAAGGAGTTTAGTTTTGATACCATGTTGTTTAAATGTTGAAGTCGCGAGAGTTTTGGAACTATTTAGACAATTAAAGGCTAGAACCTTCAAAACTTTATAATAGAAAAGTAAAAAAAAACGTATGTTATGAAGGGTTTAAGCAGTATTTAAAATTTTTGTTAAAAAAATCAAAATGGCAAATAAAAGAGTATTTTTTAAAATTATTAATACCATATTCCGTACTTTTCAAAATTATTTCTTATAATATTTTTTTTTACAATTATTTTTTCACTAAGATAACTTTTTATCTTTAAATTCTGGGCTTTGGCCTTTGGAAATTGAGTATTCTAAATCACGCTTCTGATCATTATTATTATAAATAAGTCATTCATAAGGATTTTAAAGTTAATTTTATTGAAATCAAGACTTAAATTTTTGTTTAAATAAAAAGGCTCGATAATCTAAATAAGGATTACTGCTACACGTGTTTATTTTCATAATCAGAAATGAAAGTGTAATTCAATATCTGTAAATAAGTAGTTAAAAGAAACCTTTATAAGTAAAATTGCAGCTTTTCAGCTGAAGTTATTTACCAACTTCGTTAAAATGACTGAAACTTAAATGTAGCTGAACATGAGTTTTAATGGAATTGATTGCCAAATTTGAATTACAAACAACTATATGAAATACTAGCGTAAATGTATTTGATATTCTCATAAATATTGCAAATCATGTTTGCAACGTATAAATTGCTTTCATTTTTTCCTTTTTGAATTTTGAAAATTAGCTAATCGATACAATAATGCATTTTGATTAACTTATATATTAATAAACTGTCAAATTGGTGATATTCTATGAATATATTGATTACTCATTTCATCACAAAGCTCCACACACGTATACTATTTTACCTTAATGATCGACTCAAGGTAGAGTTGTTTAACGGTAAACAAGTTATCGAATCCAAATTCGTTCTCAAATAAATGTATCTCCCTTTACGTAATGATATCCTTGCTCTTAACATTGCTTGTTAAAGTAAACATGTAAGTGCGCATGTATAAATAAGCTAGGAATTACCACTTCCCATAAAGAGCCTGAGTTCTAATTGAAATTGCGAGTAGTTTCTGCTATCAAAACAGTGGATGTGATATCGTAAATACATAGCTAATTACAGCAATGAACAATGCCCAACAGTAACTTTCGACATCCCTGAAGAGTTTTGACTCATGTAAGGTAAAGAATTCATTATACCAAAGATAGAATGAATGGCTTATTGGAAATAAAAATTTGACATTTTTTTAATCTGTAATTGATTTTGATTGAATGAATTTTGCAGACAAATGTATGGCGTTTACCTCGAAGAGTTCTTAGTTGTTAATAGATTGTTGAATTTCAATTTAAATAAAAACAACTCTCAAAAAAAAATTCAATTGATTGTAATGCAATTATCTAATATTTGTGTACTAAAACTTTAATGATAAAGTAATTCTTTAAGAACTAAATATGGGATTAATTAATTTTGAAGACGTCTTATTTATTCTTTCATGAAAATAAATATATGCATTTAAGGTTTATTTAATGCGACTAGTCAGAAAACTGAGATAAACCCTTAAACATTTTGCCACCATATCTTGATAAATTTAATAAATCTCTAAGTTGAAGTTTATTTTAAAATTCTCAATTTTAACATTAAATGCTACAAAAGACATAACATTTTACTAATATTAAATCTTTATTTTTCAGTTAAACAGTTTAAAAAATAGATACCAATACTTCTTCTAGTGTATTAATCAGAAATGCACTACCTATTTATTTAAAGCTTTACACATGTTCTCCTTGATTCTCCCTTAAACTCTTTATCGATTAAATGGTATCCTAATAAGTAATGCGGAAATTATTAATTAAAAATTAAACTTTCGATAAAAAATTTTCTTGTATTCAATATTTATTGCTCATTTTAAGGTTGAGGATTATAGTGATTGTAATTTTTATGCTCAGTTCACCAGAAAAGGACAGAAAAGTTAAATATGAAGGTTTAATTGAAAAAGCTTCATCCGTAAAAGGTTTTAAGATATCTAATAATATGTTCAACATAAAGAAATTAATTTCTATTTAATCACGCGATGTTATTTCTGAGCTGTGATGTATGTATGATACATTTATAAAGTTTTTTCATAGTATAAAATAAATTTGCTTTTATTAGTACTGAGATATTTCTGAGGATTTAGTTAGACTAATTTCATAATTTAGTATGTTTACCTCAACTCTTTATTTAAGGCTCCCGTCTACCCTCCATTTTGATTTCGCGGACGTAATGTTAATCCTATTGAATTTGGACTTTAATTCTCACATCTCTATTATTTGATCTATTTGAATGCAATAAAGTGCATTTGGAAGAGCAAAAAATAATTAATACTTCTGTGGAATTACTTTTTTCCTAAGATTTTTAAAAATATTTTTATTCTTATTTTAATTATTCGTTTTTGAGTTTTCCGGTCTTTGAAGAATATTTTCAAATATTTTTAAGAATCGGAGGAAAAAAGTAATTCCACAGAAGCATTCATTATTTTTTGCTCTTTCAGATGCACTTTATTGCATTCAAATAGATCAAATAATAAAGATGGGAGAATTCAAGTCGAAATTCCATAGGATTAACATTAAGCTGATGAAATCAAAATGGTGGGTAGACGGGAGCCTTAAGATATTAAAGAGCAATGGAAATATTTAAGACAATGGAAGGAAAAAAATCATTTCTCTTCGGTAAGTTTTTAAGGTGAAAATATGTATTGTTGATAAGGATGGAAGCATTTTTTGATAATTTCTGATTTTATGTTGATAATTGTATGATAAGTGTTTCAGAAGAACACATTGTGCAGGATTAACATATTTTTCCTGAAAATTAGGATTGATTCATTTAAATTATGAGCCAATATGGGGAAATGCATTTGAAGATTAAGTAAAAAAAGAATATAATATATTTTATCTCATAAGATGATTGTAACCCTACTTAATAAAATTAATTCATAAATAGTAATTTTAGCACTTTATATATATATTAATAATTCTACTCTATATATTGAGATTTTATTAATTTTGATTAGTTATAAATTAATAGTAACTTAACTTCATATTTGTCTTAATCAAATACTCATTCATTTTTGTGTTGTGTACTTAATTTAAATTCTTCTTAAACTTCTTCACATTTAGTTTTCTGTGAAAAAAATGAAGATTAACTTACTTAATTGAAATTTCTATGTACACACACATGAATGCGAATATCCTTAAAAAATTGCTATAATTAGAAATAGATTTGTAATTATTAGTCATGAAAGATAAATTTTTCCTGAACACGTTATTATTCGATGACCTGATTAACTCCCTAGATATTTATGATATGATTAGAGTTCTTTTGTTTTATTCGATATATATTACTTTAATAACATAAGGAAACAAGAAAAATATGATACTCTCGTATAATTAATACTACAGGAGAATTTCTCTTAATTTAATTAATTATGTTCCCGATTCCTTTTGAAAATAGATCACTTCCCGCTATTCGAGAGGTAAAAGTGATACACGTTTTTAACTTGAGAATTTGAATTTTTTGTTAAAAGAGCCAAAATTAAAAAGATGGCGATAAATTGAATTCCTCACACACAGAGAGAGATTTATATAATGTATAATATAGATATTAGAAATCAAAAGTAAACTCATCAAGATAATGCATTCTTCTAAGAAAATTTGTTCAAAATATTTCGTAAACTTCTCCAAATCTGATGAAAGTGTAACTATCGATAATGACAAGGTATACCAGACTAGTAAATGTGAAGACAATGAATTAAACTGTAAGAAAAAGAGAAATTCCTTTGAGAAAAAGTGTATCGTTTCAGATATTTTCAGAAAAGGATTTTCAGGAACTGAGAAGCGATATTCTGTTACAGAGAAAGAGTGCGCTGCCGAAGAAATTGCTGTAAAGAAACTACAATGTTATTTGGATGGACCAAATAAATTGATCACCTTGATGGACCATACTATTTTAGTTTGGCTTAAGAATAATACAAATTTGAATCCACAACTTATGAGTTGGGCAATGGCTTTACAGTCTTATAATTATATATAAGTTCCCGGCAGTGGCAAGAGTAATAATCATGCAGATACAAGTCTCACTCCATGGCCTGATTAGAGAAAATATATTTAAAATAATATACTTTCAGACTTTGAGTATAGTCATTTACTCTTTTACAAATTGGCTTATTGTTTGTATTGTTTTAACCACTTTCTTCATCACAAATTGTATGTAATTCATATCCATTGTACATTTTCAAAAGTCGCATACCAGTGAAAAATTTGAGCTTTCTAATGTTTTATTTGTCTTAGTATTTTTTTTCATTATAAATTATTGCTTTGTCTAATGTGATGATTATGGATATCGCTTTTATTATGTATTCTATTTTATGTTGTACCAACTTTTTGTATAGATTTTTATAAAAGGGTTTTAATTCGTAGTATTTGCCTCAGACTAACAGTTCCATTCAATACCTAGTGAAATTAAAATATAAAAAAATAGTATTTAGAATTATATTATGATTTTCAGTTCATATTCTGTTTGTTAATTACTGTATTTAAAAAAAAGGTGGTTTTGAATTTTTGTTACGACAATTATTTTGAGAGAAAGTTATATACCTGTATGTATTTATGTAAGAGATATTCTTCTTATTATTTATGTACGTTTGTTATTGATTTTTTTATGTAATTTGAGGAATTTAAGCTTAGCATGTGAAATGGTGTTGTTATAAGAGAACTATTCTATAAAAAAATTAAGTTACTATTTTTTTTTTAAATAAATTTATTTGCAAAACTCCTAATGCTCCACATTGGATAACATGAGGCTTACAGACGTAAGTGGTAACAACATTTTACAGTAATAATAATAAAAATTAACCCTCCGAGCGTTTTACTTTTTTGTGTAAAGCTATACCGAAAGCGATCTACTTAGGCACAGCTAAAGGTCCCGAAAAGTTTTCCCTTTCCATTCACAAATTCTTCAAAAATGCAAGAGCCTCCTGTTCCTCCCCCCTTTTATGACGCGGGTGGTCCACACAACCCCTTGGGTTGGGCTTTTTAATTGCTTAGATCCGACGCTTAGATAAGCGATTTCGTTGCCTAGGGGAAATCTTGTACGGCAGGCTACAAGCAAGCAGGAATGGGGTTCAGATTATTCACAGATCAGAACTTGGAAGATGTTCGTCCGATCTATTGAGTTTCAATAAAAGCGTTCCAACAAATGAAGAATAAAAAAATATAGCTTGATAAAAATTGGTGGGTTCATAGTTGAAAAATATTTGTTTGCTTCAAACAATAGAAAAATTCTTTTTTCTGTAATTTTTAAAAACTTTTTTTTTTAATTTTAATATTACGATTTTAACCTAGAAAAAGCACCCTATATTCATTATTGAATACGAGACCAAGAAAATACAAAATTGTTTGCATGTTTTGAAAAAAATTAATGATTAGTATTTGCTATCAAGCACTATTTGCTTAATCAAAGCGCCAGAATTGTCATAAAAGTTTAATTTTTATAGAAGATTGAATTCTCAGAAGCAGTTTGCTTGTAAAAATAAATATCAATAAATATTTTAAGGATAAAATAAAATCTTAAATTTCGTAAAATCACGTGTTTCAAATACAGTAATCGAGACGCATTAGGTCACATATTTAGGCGTTTTTTGGATCAGGTGAAGAATGCACACTTATTCATTATTTTCAAGGTATGAAGTAAAATTGGCGCCACTGTTTTAAAATTGAAATTTTGAACAGAATTTATTTTGAAAGATAATATTAAATGCTTTAGTAATTTGCATAATATTTTAGTGGACGGTAACGCTGATCCTCATAAAAATGTAAAAATTAGTTTGGTCAAACATATATCAGATCTGCAAAAAACCTTTTTTGAATCCTGTTCAAAATAAAAAATTATCTTGGATCCAAAATCTTTTTTAAGACTTTTAATTCACTGAACTCCCAATAAAAGAAGTTGGTGTGGTGTGGAAGTTAGGAGAGTGGGTGCCAGCTCAAGTGTCGTCCTCTGCACTTCACCGAAGTTCAAAATTACGAGGTCCATTGCCAATAGCCCTCGTGTTGCTTCCAGTGCGACGTTAATAAGAAAACACTAAACTAAACCCAATAAAAGAAGAAAACCTCCGAACTCCCAACAAAAGAAAAAATTGAGTGTATATCAGTTTGATTGATATATCACATTGATGTATACTTAATTGAAATTAAAAGTTAGTTAAGTGTTATAATGTATTTTTTGATTGACAATAGAAAATAATATCATGAAATTGCCGTAAGAGTTGTGAAACATCTAATATCATATGTTTCAACCTATATATGCGAAAAATCTTTCTCTTTGTACACTGCGACAAAAACAAAATACAGAAATAGGTCGGATGCTGAAGAAGACATTAGGTTGATGGTTTCAGAAATTTTTACAGACGTAAAAATACTTTGTAATAAAAAACAATCATGGTCAAGTCATTAAATTTTTTTTTTTTTTTTCATTATTTGTTATATTTAAAAAAATATTGCTTTTGTTTATTATGCATAGGCCATATTTTAGGAAAAAAAAAAACTTTCGCTACCTTAACATTCATTAATCTTACTAAGACGTTTCTAATAAAAAAATAGAAATGCAATAATAATTTTGTAAATTTGATTAGGATAAAGAGCTTTGATATCCTATTTTTTCTGCTGTTTGATCAAGGGGTTCCTTGAAGGTAATGGTAAGCTCAAAAGGTTCCCCAAAGTGCAAGAGGTTGAATACCTCTGCTCTAAGCGAAATACCCCATCTACATCCACTTTTGTGCAAAGGTAATATATTTTACATTCAATAAATAATTTTAAATTTTAATGGAGTATATATTCTTCAAAATGTCAAAATATTTCTAGCCTTCTTCAATCCCACATTTTAATTTTCAACTTTCTGTTTCTTTGGTGTTTTCAAACTTTAAGTACATATTCGTATTATATCTTTTAACAGAAAATTGTCATCGATTACTACATCTTACATATCAGTTATTACAAATTTGGCAGTGAGAGAAACTTTTCCTTTTTTAATTTGTCTTTCAAAACAGTACACTTAAAACACTTTAGTTCAGTGAAGTTGACAGACATTTCCTCAAAGAATTCATAACAAATTTTGTAAGCAATTTTAAATTTTAGAAATGTATTCTTAATCCCAGGAATATAACCATATATAATTGTTAGTTTATTCTTTAGTATTAATGGTACGAATTTATCATCATATCTCGTTCTATATCGGAATAAAATAAACTGTAGCTGAAATGTTATGATGTTTAATTTCTTTGGTAGTTTTACAGAAAAATAATGTCTGGCTGTAGAGAAAAGAAAGCGTATGATTTGATCTATTGAAAGGTGATATTTTTTCCAAATGTAAGGTATTTTTTAAATTTAAATAACTTGACCGAAGCGGATCATATAATTTCAAAATGCACTCTATTTGTGCTCTGTTTGTGTGCTGGTTTCAAAGTAAACCACCTCACTTCTGAATAGCCGAGGAGCTTTTTATATTCAATATCAAAATGAATGCAAAATTGCTTACGATTTGCTTCTCCAACCTTAAAGGGACTAAAATATATGCTTAAGTTCAGTGCAAAATATTCACAATATGTAAAAATAATATTCATCTATTAATTTTAGTCCATTTTACAAATTGTACCTAAAAAGAGTTATATGTGTTTATTAGATCAAAAATTCGTTTATAACAAATCAGGTATAATTTTGGGTAGTTTAAATTTCAATATAATATACATATTTTAAAACAAATGCAAAAAGAGTCAATTTATTCAAACTTGTATTTCATGAATAAAATAAATCAGTGTTCATATGTTCTCAAATAAACAAAATTGTAATCAAAGTGTTCATTCAATTTACAAAAAAATGCAAAGAATCGTATATAAGCAATAATTTTAATTGTTACAAATGTTAAAAATATCAAAGACACATAAGAAAAAAAAAATTTATATTAAATGCTTAAACAAAACAAAAGTACTAAGTCTTTAAAGTACCTTAATGCCTACTTTCAGAACAATTTGTTATTTGAGAAAAAATTGTTTGTGAAACACAATATTGTGTATATATAACAGTGTACAGTTTAATTTAAAATTATAATTGAATTTAAAATTATAAATTTTTTAACATTTGTGATAATAATGTCACTTATATCTATTTTTAATAATCTGTGAATGCATCAAACTATTACTTTATTATGTTGACGGTATATTTAATATTACGTATAATATAACGAACAAATTTCTAACTGAATTTTAAAATAATTATTTCAGAAACTATTGTAGATATGCTCATAATTTTTGTATACCGAAGTTTTAGTATCTCAGCTTTGCTTCCAAGTAAAATTTTTATTTTATATTCATCAAATTGTTCAGCATATTTTTTGCTAATGACGTGCGGTTTTTAACTGATTTGTAAAAAACTTACGGAATATATGAAAATATGCTGGCGATGAAATTTATTAAATTTTGAATTTTATATTTTAAATTTTCATAGAATTGTAAATTTATGTGATTAATAATTTTTAACTTTGTATGTACCATACATAAATATTTTTTGATGTAATTTGAAAAGCAGATTTTCAGGGTAGCTTATGTAAAATTCGTAGTTGTATAATGTTAAGATTACGAAAAATGTCCGGATTTTAATTACATGTACTTCAATTATCCTTTAACAGAAAATAAATTATAAGGGATTTTACACATATGAATATTTTTTAAATTTGAATCTTCAAATAATTAGTAATCAAAAGTATCTGTGCAAAAGTACAGTTGATACTTACACGTATGAACAAATATAAATGTGTGCAGATGCTATTAATTACTAATTTTTCAAAAATCAAGTTTGAAAAATATGAGTTGGAGTGGGAAATCGCATTCTTTTTCTCTTTGAGGGAAGATGTAGTTCAGTTATTTAAAATTCGGATGTATTTCAAAAC
>BMAW01042029.1:886230-952270 GCA_019974015.1 Nephila pilipes | reverse complement strand
TCACAGAAGCATTCATTATTTTTTGCTCTTTCAAATGCACTTTATTGTATTCAAATAGATCAAATAATAAAGATGTGAGAATTAAAGTCAAAATTCCATAAGATTAACATTGCGTCCACGAAATCAAAATGGCGGGTAGACGGGAGCCTTAATAAGAGGAAAATATATTAAAGTCCCTATTCAAAATGACTGGGACCAACAGAATTGTCCTTTAAAGCTCCCGTCTACCGGCCATTTTGATTTCGTCAGCTTAATGTTAATCCTAAGGAATTTCGACTTCCGCTCTAAAATCTTTACTATTTGAATTAATTTTATCTTCCGAGTCTTAAAAAATAATTTTTACTCCTATTTTAGTTATTCGTTTGTGAGTTTTTGGGGCTTTAAAAATATTTTCAAAAACATGAGGAGAAAAGTAATTCCACAGAAAGATTCATTATTTTTTGTTCTTTCAAATGCACTTCATTGCATCAAATATATTAAATCATGAAGATGTGAGAATTAAAGTCGATATCCCATAGGATTAACATTACGTCCACGAAATCAAAATGGCGTGTAGACGGGAGCCTTAAATAGGGGTATATAATATAATATAATATAATATAATATAATATAATATAATATAATGATATAGAAATATAAAAAAAATATGTGTGTGCGTATGTGTGTCATAGACTTGTATTTAAGCCTTGGAATTTTGGTTTAAATGTTAAAGTGGGTGCTGTAAAATGTATAATATTTGAGTACTTTTATGTATTTGTAAAAAAAACGCTAAATACAGCACGAGTATTATGTCGTTGTAGTAGTAATAATGAATATTAAATTACTGCCTTAAATAATTTAACTTTTTTTTTTTCCTGTTTATTATTGTTACTCAAATGCAGCTATTACTTTGACATCCAAAATGTATCACAAAAAATGTTTTCACAACCTTCAATTTTATCTTTCAGATTCAGCATTGCAATAGTATAACAACAATGCATGTATTTTTAAATCTGCGTGAGATACTTTTGTATTTTTTTGTTTCCGTTGCATTTTTATGAGAAACTTTTTACTGGCTCCAAAGTCAAATTTTCCCATTAGGAATGTGATATTAAATCATAAATAATTACAAAAAGTGAAATACAACCGAAATAACGAATAGTTCTTGACTAGGGGAATAATATACCCAATTTAGGCAGAAAAAAAATGAAAGAAAATTTGCCCACTGGCCTAAATTAATGTAGTAGATCTGAAGAGTGCATATGTGTTTTAAAAAATAAAAGTTTGTAATTACTTCCTTCGATATTTTTTCGTAACGCGTTGTCAAAGCTTTTGAGGAATAAGTAGAAAACCGGTAAGGAAGTTGGCTAGTTTTTTGCCGGTATTTGAAAATTGGCGAAAAATACTTTCGCCATTCTTTTCTCCTAGTTGGCAACCTGGCGACATCTTCAAACAGGTTCAAAGGCCAACCAGTTTGCACGTTGAAGTCTGTGCTGGGTGTGTGGTTAAAAGTTGGTTGTAGGTTTAGGATTCAGAAAGAAAGCTGGTGCAATTATGGATGTTTTTAAAATATTTTACGCGTAAACTACCTTGAGTCACAAATTCAGGTAAGATTATATTTATTTCAAAAATTAGATTGTCAGCGATATAGTTTTTAAAGCATGTCAAGCAGTGTTTGACAATCGGGAAAAGCGCGTTTTCAAATTGAGCGAATCAAGTTCTCAGCGACCGCAGCATTCCTGGATTGTAAACTGTTTTGTCGCTGCCTTTGAACTTGAATATTAATATTCATAAATATATCGTTTGTTATAAATCTACGATTAATCTGAAAAATAATGAAAATAGCTTTTTCCCTGGGAAGTATAGTTTTTCTTCTGGTATCAAATAATTTATATTCTAGCATTGTAAATCATTTTTAAAACAGACATCCTTAAAATTTTTTGAAAATTTTTCTTCGAAGCAACATTAGTTTTGTGTCTTACATTTCAATTAATTAATGTGTATTATATTTTAAGCATATTTTTGCCAGTTTTTTCATTAAATTTAACGCTTAATTGTCTTGTAAGTAAAACATGAACATAATTGTTTTTTCACATATTTTTAGATTGTAGTAAAGGTGAATGATTGATATGGTTATTTAGCTGTGCATTAAAAAAATTTTGTGAACCAGGATATGCGAAAGTGTTTGAGTCTTGTGATTTTATCAAAAATGTGTGTGTTCCCATTTGAATTTTTCTCAAAAGAAGGGTATATTTCAATTTTAAATATTAGAAATGTAACATTAAAGTTTTTATAAGCATGCTTTTTTAAATGACTTATCTTATTGTTCATGTAATAAAATTTAAAATTACTACTGGATCTCATCTTTATAAATTTTTTATGTAGTGCAGTAGTTTCAAATATGTATATTTATATGGAAGTTAAAGAGGTAAAACATTTTTTTTGCTGTAGAAAATATTGTAGTCCTGAAATTATTTTAAGTTATTTTGTTTCTTTTCTAAGTAATTTATCAGTTGATTATTTCACGTTTATTAATATCCTTAATTGTTCGTCTAGTATTTGTCTTTGAAAATTGTATTTTAATTTTCTGAAAAGTATAATGAAAGAAAACGTGAATGTTATAATTTAGTAAAAGATAATAGCTGATGACAGTATTAAATTTAATTATATTCCAAATTAAATCTTGTTTGTAATTTTGACAATTGAGCTAAAATGAGCTCATACTGAAAAAAAAAAGTTGAGATATAATACAAATTCATCTATATCTTTAAGCAACAGTTTTTTAGTTTTTTCCCCCTAGTATAATTATAAATATTAAATTGGGAAAAATATTAGGTATAGATAATAATTTTACTTTTTTTTTCAAAAAAAGTATATGTGATAATTTTTATTTTTCAGATTCAAGGTTTTTGCACCTCTTGTAGTATAAGTTCCTAGTCATCATATAATATCATCATGATACATATTTCAAGACATTTTCTAGCTTTATTACTGCTGATTATACCAGCTTCTGCCATTGTGAGGATATCTGTTCCTCATGATATTCAACCAGGTTACAGTATTAAAAAAATTCATTCTAAAGGTCAAATAAATTTGGTTGAAAATGAGCCATCATCTCCTGTTGTTCTTCTCAGCGATGGGTCCTTAATATCTGTTTCAAAATTATCAGAGTTTACGGATAGACCTATTGATCTTGTAATTCAAGAAAAATTGGATGACAAAGTTGAATTTCAACCAATCACAATTCATGTTAGGGATCGCAACGCAATGTTGTCTTTTTCGAAATCTCTGTACCATGGATATATTTATGAAAATGAACCTCCAAATTCAATAGTTGAGGTTGAAGGTTCATTGGCAGCTAAAAATGAAATTGGGAATGTCACATATTCTCTTTCAGGCAGTAATAAATTTAACCTTTTACAGAAAGATGGAATGATTTTTGTTGTGTCTACAGAAGAGTTGGATAGAGAGACACAGAAGCAGTATTCTTTAATCCTTAATGCTACTGATTTTTATGGTGGCATTGCAAGTACCATTATTAAAGTAAATGTCTTAGATGTCAATGATAACCCACCATTGTTTCGCAAAAAATTCTATAAATGGAATGTGCCTTTGGAAACGCCTTTATATTCAAAAATTGGCATTGTCAAAGCTGTTGATATTGATGGAGATAAACCAGTGTATAGTCTTGTTAGTTCTAACAACCATCCATTTGTTATTGTTCCCCAAACTGGAGAAATTTTATTGATGTCTGAACCGGAATTAAGAGCATACAGT
The DNA here is from genome assembly GCA_019974015.1 of Nephila pilipes. Classification (NCBI taxonomy): domain Eukaryota; kingdom Metazoa; phylum Arthropoda; class Arachnida; order Araneae; family Nephilidae; genus Nephila; species Nephila pilipes. Next base: position 948,514 of record BMAW01042029.1, on the reverse strand, counting down.
ATTCTAGTTCAGGCACATGATGATCGTTCTCCAAAATTGTTCAGTGATGTTATCCCTGTGATGATATTGGTTGAGACTGAAGAAGAGAAGAAGCCTCTAAGACGACAGAAACGATCAACACGTCAAACAAGAACATATGAGCATTTTTTGGAATCCGATGGAAATACCCCTGGAAAAGTAATGTTTCGTTTGGATAGTGTTCATCCAGATGAAGTGTTTAGTCTTGAAAATGAAAGTCGTTGGATAGATGTTGATCATAATGGAGATGTTAAAGTGAAAGAACCTTGGGATTACGAACAGTTGGAACGAGAGAAGACAATAGATTTCTGGGTTAAGATTAGAGCACCCCAGCAACCTGGTAAGTTTTTTTTAATGGTTTTTGATTGTTTAATTTCTTTTTTTAAATTAAATGTTTGATTTTCTATTTAGTTATATTTTAACTAAAATACCAGTTACCAAAAGCACTTTTTCTCTATTTGAATGCATGTTATGATAAACAGTGAAGCACTTCATTTCTTAATCTTTAAGTGATCATGTTGCTTGAATTTTTTAGACTTATATGATTTTTCAAGTAACTCAAGGGGCTAAATATTTATTCAATTCTCGTTGATCAAAATTTCCAAAGAGTTCATTTAAAGGATTTCTTATTTTTAGTTGAATTCTGAAATTATTTCTAGATTTTAAAATTTTAGATTCATACTTAACATTTTTGAGAAATTTAGTATTGTTTGTATTTTGAATTTTAACAGTTCTTAACACATCTTCGTGTTTATTATTGAGCATTATAAGTATTTCAAGATTTGCAAAAATTTTTGCTATGTTGCCATTTATGAGGCATTTGGCCTTATCCTTTCTTTTTTTTTTTTAAATATTAAATGTTTCTTTATTTTCAGTAAGGAAATTTGTTAATAAAGGAATTAACTTTATTTAAGTCAAGTTGTTCATTTTTCTGATACTCATAGTTGTCCTCTTACATTGCCTTTACATTTTAGTAGGGTTATCATTTTGAAAAATAAAACAATTTATATTTATTTGATGTTGGTACATGTCTATCTGTGTTTATTTCATTTAATATTTTCTATCATTTATACAATAAATAGAAGTTTTGTGGGGTTAATTTTTTCAAATTTGCTGATTGTCTGAAATTTTCCTAAAATTGCTTTCAAGTAAAATTTATTTTAATGTTTTGTTCCTGGAGGAGAAACAATAACTATAAAAACATTATTATTTTAGCATTTTTTTTCCAAGATGAGAAACATAACAGTATATGAATGCAAATGCATTTTAGATGCATTCAAATAACATATTTATCATTACTTTTCTTTCCTGTTGTGTAAGTGCGTAAAATATTTATATTTTTCAAATTACGTTAGTTATTGTAAAACTTAGATGACTGGTAAGAGAAGGGAAAGAGAAATTTTGTGGTATCAAGTATGTTGAAATTACATTCTTTTTTGGAACATGAAAGGTTTTTTTATTATCAAATCATTGATTTGTTCTTTTTCTTTTCACTTTCGTAATTCCTTCATTAAATATCTTAACTATCATACTTAATTTTTATTTTTGTTCTTAGACGATGTATATGTTTTATGACATTCTGACTATCATGAATTTTAACAAATAACATTCTATGTTTGTAAAAAAAGACTGATTGTGTAGATATTTACCGAAGAGGAAGAAATGGCAAACAGCCTGATTCTAAAGTCCCGTCAAGAAAGCTTGCAGTTTAAAAAAGGACATTTTTACTTGCTAAATATATGTACAAATATTTTTGTCATTTTGCAAAGGAAAATCTATTAAACGTAAATATATTCAAAGGTAGGCTAAGTTGAATAATAAGATTTTGAAGTTACACTCCTTAAAACTATTCAGAATTCGTTTCATCAGCTCTATGAAATTTAATTCATTTATTGCAGAAATTAAGCAAATTTGGAATATACTATAGATATAATATTGTTTTCTTCAGAGAGAGTAAGTGTTAAGACTAAATAATAAAAAGAATGTATAAACATTTTATCTCTGAATAGCAAACCAAATTGAGGATAAATTAATATATTACGCTTTTTTCACAAACAACATATTGTTTGACTTTTTAAAGCTGTAAATTTTTCCCATTAGAATCAGAATCATGATAACAAATATGAAGGAAGAAAATGTGCTAATCATCTAAATAAAATTTTATTAATGTTAGGGTTGATAAGATCATATAGATCATATGGGAACCATTGTCTGTCCATGCAAAAAAAAAAATTTCCCTCCTAAATTATTTGATTCATCTACAACTGCATTTATAAAGCTACCAAAATATATCAGATATGTTTATATTTAATATCTTTTATATTTAAAATTATAATTATAAATGAAATTTATTGAGCAAGAAAACTGTAAATATTCTCATTTTAAGGAAACATCTATTCATTGGGTAATGGTATCAAAAATATGGTAAAAATAGTAACTATTTTAATTTTCCTTCAATATTTCAAAATAAGAAAGTCTATTTGTAAATTAATTAAAAGTAAAAAATCTTTCAAATTCAATATTAAATGCAAGTTTATTCCAATATTTTATTTGTAAATTCAAGTGATTATGGCAAAGATTGAGGAAAATGCTGATATATATTCTAATTTTTAAGATTTATTTCTTGCATTTGTTTGAAAACCATTCGAATCGTGGAATGTTTTTAGAGCTACTGAATTTTAAATGGATATTGGGGTTCGGTGTTCTTATGTGGTATAGAAGTTAGTTCATAGTAGCACAAGTGTTATGCTGATCACTTTACACTATGATTCAAAAATAAAAGGTGACAGTCAATATTCTTCTGTTGATGTGGTGTGACAGTTATGCAATCGAACCCAATCTGTGGAAAACCAGTGATTAATTTGAACTCTATTTAGATTTCTGTAATTAAAAAAAGAAAAGAAAAGAAAAAAAAAAAAAAAACACCAATATAACTATATTTCAAAAATGTATATGATTAAAAGAGTTATTTAATCTACTAATGATTGATAAAACATAATGCTATTTATTATCTATTTGAATTCATATGTCAGATGGAAAAAAAAATTTAATGTATTAACATTTTATTAAGGCAAAAGTTATTTATTTATTATTGGTATTAAAAATTATTGATATTTAATTTTGAAATGCTTCTATTATTTTTAGATTTTTTTTAAAAAAAATATTAACATTAGTTTATGACAAATTATGATATTAGTTTTTTTTTCTGCTGGGAAAAATAAAATTCTGAATTATGAGAAAATAATAGCATTCATAATAAAGATGTTTCCTTACCAAATTTTTTGCATTTTTTTATGTTAGTGGTATTTCATACGAATATACCTAAAATACAAATCATAGACGTTTTTTTTTTTCTCTTTTTTTTTGAAGTGAAGTAAGGAACATGCAATTTTAATATGGTTTAAATCTAAACATACTTTTCAAAATGTCCTATATATATTCAAAATGCATTTTCTTTATATCTGTGTAATAAAAGTTCCTCAAAAATAAAGAGAGAAAATATTCGATTTTTTTTTTAAATTTCAAATACAAATTAAAAAGTTAAAACAATCTCAGAAACTGAAAAAAAGCAGTATTAACTGATTAAGGAGCAGTATTTAAATAATAATATGAACAAGCAAAGTTGGAATATATTGGAAAAGAAGTTTAATTAACTAATGGTTTTTTTTAATCTAAAAAAATTATAATGCTCCTAGGAGGCCTTAAATTTAAACCTAAAATTTAAAAATGAGATTCTGTAGCTCAATTTTAGATTTTTCTCATGAAATTTAATCATCTCTTGATAAGAAAAGTGGAATATACTTTCTAAAAATGAAAATTTCAAATCTGTGCATCATTGCTATTGGTAGTTTTGAATTTTAAAGTTAATCAAAGATGACGAATTGCTATTGTTTATTTTATGAAGACAATGTAATATGTCTACTACTTCCCTTTCCTTTTCACTTGATCATTTGTGTTTTGTTGTTGCATAAAAAAAATGACTTTGTTGAATGTAGCATGATTAGTATGCCTTGTCTTAGAGTTTATTTATATCTCAAAAAGACGTATCCTGATACTCTATTAGCAATGTGCTATTAAATTACTCAGCTTTGAAAGAGTAGTGACTTAATTTTGAAGCATTTCATATCGTTTTTGTTTTCTCCCGGTACTAGTTACACGATCTTTTCTGAAGCATCCTTGAGATCATGTATTAAATGCTTGAAATCACATGCACTTATATATTTTTACATGTTATGTTACTCAGCTTTGTATCAGTTTCGTGTTTATGATGATGAATAAGCTTAGCAGCATTCTGGTTCAGGAATTTAATTTTTTCTAACATTTTTTGATTATGCATTTCAAAAGTATCACCGATTTTTATTTTATTTATTTTGCATTTTGTGTCTTTTATTGCTTCAAGTTTTATAGGTTAAAAAAATCATACATAAAAAAATTGGAAGAAGAAAAAACCCATTTAACTTGAATAAGGTTGTTGAAAATTATTAGAAGTGATTTTAATATTTTGACGAAATTTGTTGCAATCGTTTGTCGATTTGAAATATACTGATTTCTTTAAATATTATTTTTCGCGAAAATTTTGTGTATCATTTGAAATTTTTATTAAAATGTATTTTCTTTTAATTTGAAAATCTTTTATTTGGAAAAATGAAAATTCTCCGGATAATTTTTTCATCTCCTTCCACCTTTTTATGTATTCGATTTTTGAAAATACTCTTAAACATTTTTTTAAAAAAAAATCGCGGAGAGTAAATGTAGTTTTATCGAAACCTTTGTGATCGTTTGCTTTTTCGGATGAGTTTTATTACTTTCTAATAAATATACGATTGTCGAGATTCGAGAAGAACAGTGCGTGGTGTGGAAGTTAACAGAGGAGGGTGCCAGCTCAGGTGTCGTCCTCGTCACTTGACCGTGGTTCAAAATTGTGAGGTCCGTCGCCAATAGCCCTCGTGTTGCTTCTAGTGCGACCAGATTGACTCGCCTTCGCATTGGACATACTCGATTTACTCACAAACATCTTTTGTTTGGTGAAGATGCTCCCGAGTGTCCTTCCTGTCATGTCCCTACTCTATTCATCACATTTTAATTGACTGTCCGGTGTTTGATCATCATCATGACTTTTTTTCATTCATCTGTTTTAAATCTATCTGACTTGGTGGGGGAAAACCTCCACCATAGTTTATTTGCCTTTTTACGTCATATTGGCTTTTTACACCACATTTGATTTTTAACTTTTTATCATTTGTGTGTTATTTGTGTTTGTCTTGTGTTTTTAAGGCTGACCAGATTAACAAGATTTAATAGATTTTAACAAGTGTTTGGCGCAGCATAGCCTACTTTGGCTCTTGCGCCATTAAAACCTACTATCACTCACTCACTCGCTTCTAGTGCTACGTTAATAAAAACTAAACTAAACTGAACTCGAGAAAAACAGTGGAAATTTCATGGGATTAATATTTCTTCCACGAATTCCAAATAGACGGTCAATAAAAATCTTGAAAGTATGTGATGATAATAAACCAGTATTTATTGAAATGTTTATTTTAATTTCAGTTTCTTCTTATTTTTATATTTTTTGTCAGTTTTTGCGTAATGTATATATTTTATAGATAAATGCATTTAGGAAAACTATAGTGACTTACAAACTGCTGTTAAGGCTCCCGTCTACCCGCCATTTTGATTTCGTGGACGTAATGTTAATCCTATGGAATTTTGACTTGAATCCTCATATCTTTACTATTTGAACTATTTGAATGCAATAAAGTGCATTTGAAAGAGCAAAAAATAATCAATGCTTCTGTGGAATTACTTTTTGCCTAAGATTCTTAAAAATATTTTTATTCTTATTTTAATGATTTGTTTTTGAGTTTTCTGGTCTTTAAAGAATATTTTCAAATATTTTTAAAAATCGGAGGAAAAAAGTAATTCCACAGAAGCATTCATTATTTTTTGCTCTTTCAGACGCATTTTATTGCATTCAAATAGATCAAATTGTGAGAATTAAAGTCGAAATTCCATAGGATTAACATTACATCCACGAAATCAAAATGGCGGGTAGACGGGAGCCTTAAATTAAAATTTTTATCCGCTTGTAAGAGTGAATCCTTGATCACTGATTTAATCTTTTATTATTATTATTTTTATTTATTTAGTTTTTTAATGGTAATAATTTTTTAAAAACTATCTTTTTGTTGTTACCGTTACTACTATTTCAAAGAAAACTTTGTTTCTAAATATATTTAGTTCACAATTGTTGCCTTTTTTTTCTTTTTTCCCCAGAGCTTGTGAACTGAAACATTTTATGCATTCCTTCCACTTTTCTGTCTCCCACTCAGCCCCACGAAAAATAGGTTGTTATAATCCCATAAAATCCTATCTGAATTCACAAATTAGTGTTTTTTTGTCTCTCCTTATTCACGCTCTGTTAGCTTAATTAGCTAGTAATGTCTGCTCCGAAATTTCTATTTTTAATGAATTTTTCCAAATACGCTTTTAATGTCTATGTTTTTGCATTAATGCCTTTCTTCTTGACTAAATTCTTTTCTTCTTCAGGCGTTAAGTGCCCGTGTTCAAATTTCGTTTAAAAATAACTGTCAGCCAGATGCTGAAGTGGCCTGGCGTCAAGGCATTGCGCACAAAGCGCGAACTTCGAGTCATTCTCCTCTAAACAATAACTATGCCTTAGTCCGGAAATAATAAAGTGGTCACTGGAGTTGTAAAATACATTAGTATACAATGCATTTCTTCTGAAATCGTTGCGTAGGATATCGTAAATTACGCCAAATAACTTCCTATTCTATTTGAATTTCGGTCTGCCCTTGCTTTGTAAGGTATATAAATTTAATCGATATCATTATATGACATTTATTCATTGTATAATGTCAACGTTAAAATGACGTATTCCATTAATTATTGTGTTAATTTGATGCAAATTATGTGTAAACTATTTTTAAAGTTATATGGTGTTTTGAATTATTCTCTTGTATTATTAGTCAAGAAAGATCGTCCATACGTTTTTCTTTTTCGGTTTCTTTGATCCGGCTTAGTTATTGTTAACTGTCGATACTTTGTTTTGAGCCTGGGAAATAAAAAGCTTGTGATAAAAATGTTGAATACAATAATCCTTTAAGGATAATATCTGTATTTGCATTTTATTTGTTTCTATGGCCTTTGGTAATTTTTTGAAGTGGCAAACATTTAAAAAAATTTTAGCTGTATCATTTACATAACTCAAAGATTGTTAAACTTATTTTTTTTATAACCAGTTTTAACGACAGAATTTAAACTGATTGACGAATTGCTAATTAAAGTCATCGTCCGGTACTTGTGATTGCCATTTTTGAATTTATCTGTCTATGTGGCGTCCGAAAATGTTTTGCATTTTTAAAATAAAATTTCCCTCTTTGATAGCTTATTACAGAATTTTGAATTAATTGAAAGTAATCTCCCCCCCTCCTCACTATTAATCTTTAGGAGAAGATGACGGAAACCACGATGATTATTAGTAAGGTGTAAACGACTTTCAGTTATCATTTGAAGCTCCAAACGTGTTTTTTGAAAATCATCTTTATACTGTAATTACACACAACTGTTTTTTTGTGTGTGTGTGACAAGTTTTAATATTCTAATTTTCTCTCTGTGGACCTAACATTAAATAACTGTTTGCAGTGCACGCACATCATCTCTTTTCTTTTTGAAAAATCAAGTTTAAAGCTCTCGTTTACAGGCCAATTTGATGTCGTGAACGTAATGTTAACCCTATAGAATTATTATTACGATCCTCATATCTTTACTATCTTATCTATTTGAATGCAATAAAGTGCATCCGAAAGAGCAAAAAATAATGAAGATTTCTGCGGAATAGTATTTTTCCTCTGATTCTTGAAAACATTTTAGAATATTTTTAAGAATCTGAGGAAAAATGTATTTCCATAGAAACCTTCATTATTTTTTGCTCTTTTGGAGGCACTTTATTGCATTCAAATAGATAAGATAGTAGATATTTGAGGACGATAGTAGAAATTCCACAGAATTAACATTGCATTCACGAAATCAAAATGACCGTGAGCCTTAAGGCTCCCGTCTACCCGCCATTTTGATTTCGTCAGCTTAATGTTAATCCTATGGAATTTCGACTTGAACTCTCACATCTTTACTATTTGATCTATTTGAATGCAATAAAGTGCACCTGAAAGAGCAAAAAATAATGGATGCTTCTGTGGAATTACTTTTTTCCTCCGATTCTTAAAAATATTTGAAAATATTCTTTAAAGACCAGAAAATTCAAAAACGAATAATTAAAATAAGAATAAAAATATTTTTAAAAATCTTAGGAAAAAAGTAATTCCACAGAAGCATTGATAATTTTTTGCTCTTTCAAATGCACTTTATTGCATTTAAATAGATCAAATTGTAAAGATGTGAGAATTAAAGTCAAAACTCCATAGGATTAACATCAAGCTGACGAAATCAAAATGGCGGGTAGACGGGAGCCTTAATAACGTGTATAATCAGTAAGTTTTGTTACTTTTATTTAATTTTAACAATTTATTTTCCTTCATGAAAAATAAATACTGATAATAATGACTGTTCTAGTTTATATATCTTCGCTCCTTATTTAGTATTCTGAGGCGTTCATTTCAATCAAAAAATCTTGTTCCGTGATGGTATATAAAGGTATTATATATAAAGAGAATTCGCAACAAAGGATTTCGAATTATACTGGTTTACACCCTTATTGAGTTATTGTTAATCACTTTTTCTCAGAGTAAAAATAAATAAAATGGGTATTTTTTTAAAATTAGCGTTTAATAAAATTTAACTCATATACCTAACCTTCTGTGGCTCAGTCAATGAAAAAAGTAAATGACGAGGACGCCGATTTTTTTAGTTGATAACTTTTTCTAAATAATTGAATCAAAGTAATAAAATATAAAGTCTTTAAACATCTTAAAATTTTAATTTAAAGACCCGAAACATGTTAAACAGACTTCGTACTCCGTAGTATGTGAAATGATTGTAGTTATAGTTATTAATTGTAGGAATATAGGTAAGCACACGAGTGGAATTTTCTAATTTGAAAATAATGGAAGGTGAGCTGCCTTATGAACATCATTAATCTGTGCTGAGCCTTTTACTTAAAAAAAAAAAAAAAAAAAAAACTATCGTGAATAATCTATGGTAGGAACGTAAAAAAAGTTTTAAAAACGTACTGAATTTTATGAAAAATATTTCAGATTTTGTGTGACGTCTGCCGTTCATTACCCAGCATCTTAAGTCGTATCTCAATCTAATATATTAGTCAAAAACTACTAAACTCTTAATTGAAGACATACGAGAACAAAACAAAATTCTTTATTTATTATCATTGTAGAATATCTAATGTCGCTCTAGAATCCCAACATAACTTACAATCCTAATTTATGATTTAAATAAGAAATTTATCTTACCAGTTCACTCGTTCTCAATTCCATAACCATCTTTAACGATAACTATGTAGTTCAATATTTTTAGTGGAACTCTCTTCAATCCTCAAAACTAACTGAAAAATTTCAATTTGAGTAACATTTCTCTGATAGCAAGTCGTTATCCTCTATTTCCCTTCATTTTTAATCAATTCTATTTCGTTTATATATCATTTTATCTAAATAACTACACTTTATTTCCATCTTCCTCTAACTTACTTAATCACGTTTCGTTTTGCTTGGGAAGAACTTGTAATAAATATGTGATTCAAATTGATTAAAGTTCCCGAGGTTAGTGAGCAAATCGCGAATAGCCCAAACTTCACACGTGTTTTGAAAGTACATTGTCACTATTTCTGATTTTTTTTTTCATTTCATTTCAAGTCTAGTTTATTTCAAAGACATGAATCTCCCCCTTCCTTTTTTTTAATCAAAAGTTTGTAGTCATAAATAAAATAGTTGGGGGATTTGTGAGGATTAAAGCCATTATTTCTTTTTCTCTCTGTGAGAGTTATGACGAGTCATGTTTTTTTTCGAGTGAATAGTTAAAAAAGTTCATTCTGATCCAATTATGACACACAACATTTTTAAACCTCAAAACGACAGTTTGGGTAATGTGCTTCAGAAAATAGATCTTCCATCTGAGCGGAGTTTAAAAGAGCACTTGTCCGAACTAACGCATCAGATGGTCTTGACAGCGTTCAATTTTCACTTCATAAATTCACTCCTTTTTGTAGTGGGAGTATAATAGCAAGCATTGTGGTGTTCCCCTTCATTTACCAGGGTGAATCAGCTGCGTAAAAAAAAAAAGTTTTTTTTTTCCTTTCCGATTCCTCATTTGGTTTTGAATATGAGGTAAAAGAGGGGAGACACTGTTTACTTGTATCCTTTCCCTTCAGTGTGATGCTTGACGAGTGAAAGCTGGGACCAGAACAGATGGGCTCAGTTTGGTTCCTGAGCTCGTGCGACGTTCGGGCGCCGTCAGACAATTTTTATGGGGATTATCTTTCCCATTTTAAGAGGCTTCTGTTCGATGAAAGAGGAACAGATACAAGATAAATGACTATTGTATGCATATGTGTCTCGTATTGGTATCGGTGTCTCGGAATATCTATCGGTTTAGAATCGGTCGTGACATCTGAGGCTGTAAACATTCTTTCTCTATCTCTGGCTGGTCGCATTACCAATTTTTTGCCTACTGCGGTCCGACTACAATGGGATAATTTATAGTATAAATTCGTCTTCCTTATTTAATTGGACCGATGCTCGTATTGTAAAGTAGTTTAATTGGATTATTTGTCGCATCCGTGTACTACCGATTTTTCCTCTGTATGATTCAGATGAAATGTACAAAGACGTACTATTTCCAACTGCAATTTAATATTTAGTTATCTTTTTTTTTGAAGAAAATATTACTGTTTGATTATGAATTTGTGTGTTTTAAAAAAATATCCGAATTAATCTATACTCGGAATTTTTTTTAGCTAAATTGAAAAGTTGAGTTGTAGAGAAAGTGTTGATTATTTTGAGTCAAAGTAATCAGCAGGTGTCAGTGAGGAGTAATTAAGAAATCGCGGAATCATAAATATTTTTATTGGATGTCAAACAGGTCGAGGACTGATAAGGATGGGAAAAAATAAATAAAATAAAAATAAGAAATAAATAACATTTTTTTGAACTTTTTTGCCCCCCCCCCCCCAATTTTTAGATTTATGTAAGGCATTAAATACCAATTTTTATTTTTGAGAGGAAGCACATATGCATATGGACCATTTGAAATATATGAAAATTTCACCAATACCAACATAAATATCGCACTCATAATCTAACTATGATTAAAAAAAAACCGTTTAGATAATTTTGTCCGCGTCCCATTATATAGCTAATATAAAACTAGTATATTTATATTACCGACGTCAAAGTATGAGTAAGGGATACAGAATTTTTTTTAAAAAAATAATACTTAATATATACAATAATACTTTGCTGCATAGCTTTCATAAAGAGAAAAACATTAAGATGTTTATTTAAGTCCTTTTAATGTAATAACAGTAAAATGTTCGTTTGAGATATTTTACCGCAGATTATGTATGTTTAATACGTGCATCTTTCGCCATTAGAAATTTAATCCATAGAATATGTCTTTAGTTTATCTTAACTGAGTTTGTTTGCATAGACGATTCCGTTTTTTCTATTATCATTCAAATTTAAATAAGTTTCGATTGTAGAAATAGTTACCCCCATTTTATTTAATCCTGAATATTTTCTAGTAGCATTAAATCGTTGATCATTTTCAGTAGATTAATCAGTCTATAATTGATTCGAATGCCTCACAAAATTGGTAAAATCTCATCTCCACCTCGCGGACTGTAATAGTCTAATGTCGTTTTTGTGTGTGTCTTTAGTAACTCATTCACGACAGTACGGTTATAGCTGTCAAACATTTATCTCGTCCGGGGTAATGACGGTGTGAACCGTCATGATTATTTCCCTTAACAAATAAACGACGGTTTGAGCAGTCACAATACAGGGTTATTCAAAATTTATCTATCCGATTTCAAAATTCCATATTTTCATACATAAACGACACAGAATGATAAATAATACATGAACGCAAAGGGAAAATATGAAAAGTTTATTTTTATTATTTTTTACAAGTGTACGATATAACCTCCTTTAGTTACACGTATGATGTCATTTCGATATGCTAATTTTTACCAAACATGTTGTAAAGTGTCAGTGGTAATGGATTGTACAGCAGCAGAAATCGTTTAAGTTCGTACAAATTTTTGGGTAATGGTAGCGCTCAGACTTTTATCTTTGACAACTCCGCAAAGAAAGACACCGCATGGGGTCGTATCTGATGATTCAGGTGGCCAGCTGTGTAACATCAAGTCATCTGGTCCACTGCGACCGATCCAACTGCGATGTAGCTTTCGTGAAGTAGCTTAATGAAGCACGAGAGCCATCTAATGTTCACAATATAAAGCTTCCACAGTTGTTTTTTGTTTTCACGTATTGCTTATCATTCTGTTTATGAAAATATTGAATTTTGAAATCGGAGGTATGATTTTGAAAAAAACTCTTATTATATTTAAATATTTTGAAATACAAATGAACTGTGTCTAATCAGGATGCTTGTCAGCGCTAAAGAGTTACTCAAAGAAGGAACATTTTTAAAACTGTCCGTGAATGTATTAAAGAGAAAATTGAATATGTAATTGAGAATATATAGCTTACATAATCGAAATCATAATATGCTAATAAATGTACATTAGACGGAACCAGTGCCCTTTTGTATCGGAGGAGCGTTCGTGGAATCTCTCGTAGGAAATGCCTTTCGTAACGTCGTTCGTTTTAAACGGACCTTGGCAACCTATTAAAACGGAACGATCTCACGTCGCACCTTCTTGCCGGGTCACGGTCTCTGCCATCATTTTCCGTTATCGCTCCTGTTAAACGTCCGACATTTCCGGAGACCGGAATACACGCGGAAGTCATTCCGGAAATGTCCCTTTCACGCCGCCCGAGCGCATCGCTCATCTTTTAAAGATTTATAATCGGACTCGTTGGAAAATCGCGCTTCGCTGTTCCCAAGGGTCTATTAGTTATGGAAGTAATTAGAGGGGCCACTTCAATGGGAATAGGGTTTCCGAAAATATTCAGCTAATTGGCTTTTTGAGCTCAAAAAGGGATTCATTTTTATCTTTCATGGATGGCAACTGGAGACATGAAACAGTTTTGGAAGCGAGAAGTTTTAGAAAAAGGTTTTTTTTTTTTTTTTTTTTTTTTTTTTTTAAATGCTCGATTTATTTCTGTGAACACCTTATTGAGACACAAAATTTCAGCAAGAATAATATAAAATATCTAGTTGAAGCGTATTATAAAACATTTTTTCCTCTTATTCATAAGATATAAGTAAAGCTTTATATTTGATACAATCCGAGTATTTAGCAACCTCGGTAGCCTAGTGGTCACCGTCGTGTACTTGCGGCCGACGTTGTTTTTGTGGAGTCGTGGGTACGCCATGTTGAGGGGCTGATGAACGTTGATCGTCGTATTAAGGGGTTCGCCGCGTTGAGGGGGTGATGAACGTTACATGTGGTTGAGGGTCCAAACGTTAACTTTCAACGAAATTCACCATTCACAACCACTCTCCTCACACTAAAGCAAACTAGCAGGAACTCAATAGACTACTGCTGCAATATTTAAACTTTTCAACTTAATAGCTTTATTCAAATACTTATTATTGATAAAACTAATCACCACGAGTTTTATTAACTAGCGGTCACCTAGTATATACTTAAATTTTCACTTTAAATATCTTAGTTTAAAAGTAATTTTCAATAGCTATTGCTCCGTAATTTACTTAATTTTTATATATTTATCTTAACTTCTGGGCAAGTGTAAAACCATAGTTCAGTTTCGCCTCCAACTAATAGCCATTTCACAGGGGATTGAAGCCCGTGAGGGTTATGTACCCCCAAAAAGTATATTCGCTACAGGTCCCAAATCCTTCCGTTGGCGTGGTGTGAAAGTTTGGAGAGGGAGATGCCAGCTCAGGTGTCGTCTTCGTCACTTGACCGATGTTCAGAATTACGTGACCCTTTGCAAATAGCCCAGATGTTTTTCCTTTGTGCTACGTTCATAAACAATCATTCACATTTGGTTTAAAAACGTTTAGTCTATTTGATAAAGTTGAATTACTCATTGTCGCATTTGTTGTGTATGTTCTGGGTTCATTCCAGACATGCTTGTGACCCTCCTCGCGTGTCTGTGTTTTATCTAAGCTTTGTGTATTATTTTTTTTTTTTTTTTTTTTTTTAATGTTGAGGAATCGAAAAAGGGCTATCATGAGCGTGTTTTAAAGTTTCACATTCCATAACGGAATTCTCTTTTTTTAAAAACAATTTTTTTCTTTTTCTTAACCATTCATTTGCAATCGCTCAATTTTAGACCCACAAATGAATTCTATGTATTTTTATCTCTCCTTCCAAATTATTTTATCAACTTATAACATGATTTTATATCATCATTGTTTACAGAAACTATAGGATTTTCAGTCCTTTAATGAAAGTCATATTTTTTTCATCATAGATACTAATTTTTCTGCCTCGGATTGCATTCATTCACATAAAGTTAAGGCAGTATTCACGAGCCGTGCTGTTTTACTACATTTGAAGTAAAAAACGACTGTTTCTGCAAACTATATTTTTTTCCAAACTATAATGACTGAAATGGATCAGGTTGACACGTAATGTGTCTTGTTATGACAAAAAATCCTAGAAACTATCGATAGTGAAGTGGATGGAAATCTGACATCAATATTTAAATTTACATACCACCTGTCTGGTCCAATTTGGATTTGTAACAGTCGCGTACGAGAGATTGAAGTGACCGAAGTTATAAATTGTAGAAATCAGCTGCTTTTAGTCAAATTTGTTCAGCCGTTTGTTTTGTATTCGATGAAATCGTGTATTTTTGAATTAGAGGAATTTGCATGAATTTCTTCCCTCAATGCGAGATCAATTCATTTTTCTTCCAAAAGTTAATTTATCCCAGGGGTATTTCTGTTACGTAAGGAAATTATTTTATGAACAGCAACCTTTAATTTAATTCTATTATGTTTAAACTAAAATGGATCATTAAACATATACTATTGATTATTTCAGATATAATTTGTGTTTCTTCATCAATATTATTCACACCGTGTTGAGATATCTCGAGAATTTAAAAAAAAGATGACAGTTTTCCTGATTGTTAAAACAATTTACCAGCAGAGGTGTAGCTTATAATTTTCGTGTATTTTTTTCACAGAAGATTGTACATGCAGTAAAAATGTACAATTATGACTTTTTATTGAATAGAAGGAAAAAACAACAACAATACAATATAGAATGAAAATTAAACGAATTGGTAACTGCAATCTTAATATTTAACGTTGCATAATATTATGATCGTGATTTTAAATATCTGTGCTCACTGCTTTCTTTCGAGAATTGTTGCTTTAAATTGCAACCTCTTAGATAAACCACAGTAAATAAATTGTTGCGATAAATGTTATTTAAGTGCACAATCTAAATGCCTTTGTATGAATCGAAGCATTTGAGGTAAATCGTTCATTGAACCAGCCAAGAAATTATATTAAAAGATTAGATTGATATTATAGACATAATTAGTCCGTGCTTTTGGCGGCTTAATTATTTAGTCCATGCTTTGGCGACATAAATCTTAAATCTCTTTCAAAACCAATTCATCGTAATATGTTTTCATAAATATCCTTTAATTGTTTAAAATCATTGTTCCATTTAAGAGGGGTGTCCGCGGTAGCCAAGTGGTCATAGTCGTTCATTCCCGCCGGTATTTCCTTCGAGTCGCGGGTTCAAATCCTGTTGCCACTAAAGACTCTGTGTAGTGGGGCTAATGCACGTTAAATCTGTCAGGGCTCCAAGTCCTTTCGTTATCGTGGTGTTCAGGTGTTATCCTCGTCACTTGACTGAGGTTAGGAATCTCGAGGTCCATCTTACTCGTGTTGCTTCTAAGTGCGACGTAAACAAACAATCAATCAAATTTGTTTCTGGGTTTAGTTTTAATTTTTATTAACGTCGCACTAGAAGCAACACGAGGGCTATCGGTGACGGACCTCGCAATTTTGAACCTCTGTCAAGTGACGAAGACGATACCTGAACTGGTACCCCCTTTTCTAACTTCCACATTACGCCAACGGGAGGACTTTGGGCCCGACAGATTTAACGTTCATCAGCACCGGCTACGCGGCGGGTCTTTGGCAGCCAAGAATCGTACCCACGACTGAACGTAAACCGCCGGTCACGAATCCGAAACCGTGACCACTAGGCTACCGCGGCCAATCTGTTTCTGGGAGCAAAAAGAACGATGAAGATTAAAATCTGTGGAATAAAAATCACTGTCCTCATGGTGCTGATAATTATGGATGTCTTTATTAATTATTTAGTTTTTAATGCTTTGATCAGTAGCAATCTCAGTTTTTTGGTTCATCATAAATAACTCTTTAGATTCATAAATAAAAACTGGTTAAAACTCTTGATATTTCAAAATTTTGCTAATGTAATTAGAAAACGTTATGAGTTCATTTAATATCTGATCAGCTTTCATTTATAGTGCTAAATTTTTCGTAAATTATCGCTATACATGTATATATATGGCTAGATTATCACATAGTAAATAATTTGGATATCTCATAGCATTCTTTGCATATCTTATCTTTGTGACTTTTCTGCGTGCCAAAGGGAGTGGCAGAATAAAAAAAAAAAAAAAGCGATAGACAGATGATCTGTACATGAATAAAAATCTATTTGTTTAAACCTACTGTAAAATTGATGAATTAACTAAAAGAGGGATAAATTATAAATATTAATTTTTGTTTATTTTTTTATGGTGGGGGGAATTATTTATATTGGCTAATCGGACTCTCAAATTCTTTGTTAACTAAGGGTTATTTAGAAATTTGAACTGAACTGATAATGAAAAAAATTCTTCGATAAAAGAAAGCATTTTAGATATTGGTATCTCTAAACAGATTAGATAGATCGACGCTTGTATTTAAAATCATTTTAAGTAACAAAATGACGCAGTCATGGAAATACTGGGCTTGTTGAAAAGCATAATACTTGTTATCATTTTGAACTGTTGATTCAGCATTATTTGTCTTCATATTGGATTCTTTTTTTTTTTTTTAAATTACATCTATCGAATGAAAAAATTTTGATACAAAAATAAAAAGATTATTTTGTATTCATAATTTATTATTTTTAAATCGCTTATGGAATATTCTGTCAGGGCTTGGTAATATGGATTTGTGTATCGTAGAACCTTTCTTCGTGACTATTTACATGTCAGATTGAACAGATTTCAATGTCTTGTAGTATGATATTTGTTAAAAGTTCGAAATATTTCCCTGTTGATTTAATGTCATATTTTTACATTCCTTATTTTCATTATACTGTTGCTCTGAATATATTTTTTAGCAACTGTTCTGTATGTGCAACTGTTCTCTGTTAAGTATTAAGACCAAAAAAAATCTGTGTCAACTCTTTTTTTTCGTTTTAATGTTAATGCTTTCGTGGTCTGCGGCTTAGTTTTTTCGTGTTCAACCTTATTTAGTATTTACAAATGCTTACGCGGATTCATCGCCAGACTCGAACGTTTCCTCACTTGCACGCAATCGACTTACCCGGATGCCGTTGTATCCGAATCGTGTCTGCGGAATTAAAACTGTCTCACTGGAGGCCAGTGAAGACTTTTTGACATGGAATGAGAAGCATTCCATGTGTATTCAGAATCTAACATTGAAAATTCTTTAGTTTTTTTTTTTGTTATGGAATGAATCAAACATTTTCAGTGGGTGTGGTATACGAGTATTTTAATCATTTCTATAAAAATAGTAGTTTTGGATGCATAGAAATTGCTGTCTTTCTTGCGAGAACGTAATTAAGTATTTAATATTAATGAAATAAATTGAATTACTAAGATTATAAATTAAATAAAACTTTTCTTGTGGTTTGGCTGTGAGGGGGGGGGAAGTGCTTCAGTTTAGGTGACTTTTCAAAAAAGGTCTCAAGAGTATAAACTTTTTTTTATTATTATTATTATACCCAGGGGACCTTCGCTTGCCAACTAGAATCACCTTAAAACTTGTTTTGCCGCCCGAGGGGCTATTGCTTTAGATGGACAAATTTTGGCGTAACAGATCACTTTTCAATTTTTTATCATTTGCAGATTCAGTTATATATTACTCGTATAAATAAGTATAAATATAAATTGTGGGACTTTGTTAAAAATCTATTAGAAATAGCGAATTATAATTATAATTCCACGAGAGGCTTATTACTGATTCTTTTAATCGGAATAGTATTGGTACATTGACTTTCTCGGAAAATTTACGACTCCAATATTATTTACGAGGAAGCTGTTATATCTGAGTTTAATATTTTCTCTTATGCTGTTTTCTCTGAGTTGATTCAGTTGCATCAATAAGATTGCCGGCAATTTTGAAAAGTAATTCCGAGCATGAATTTTTTTTTTAAGTGGCTTGCGAGTCTTGCCCCTTCAAACTACTAAAAGGTAGAATTCATGTTGTCCATATGCACATTTTCTGAAGAACATAGAGCATTTCTCTCTTCCGCTCATTTTGAAGCGCTGTTTGTCATGTTATGAGAAGTCATATATCATAGATACGATGGAAATGTTTACACTCCACTTTTTTTTCCTTCCTTTTCTGAAATTCTTGAGACGGGTTGTGTTTAATTTAGGACGCGGAAGCCTGATGCTGACAGATAAGAAGCAGATCGCTTAACGCGGTAAATAAAAAAAGAATGTCTTGCCCAGATTGGTTGCTCGTTTGTAACTTGATGTTTTTATTTGTAAGATAGTAATGTAAGAGATAAGATGGATTGCACGGCTTGCGGCCTTGTCATTGAATATTTTTTTCTTTACGACTGTGTCTCTTTTGGTGATCATTTTATTTCTGTCATTGAACTTAACGTAGTTTGGTTTCGATTTCTTAAGGGATTGTTATTAAGTGTTCAGGATTGTAAATTCATGGAAATATTTTACACCATTTGTTGTAAAATTACATCATTAATATCACTAATATTATTTTGTGTGTGTGTTTTAAAAATTTAAGAACTTTATGGAGTCCTTTAATTAACCCCTTGAGATAAATGACGAGCAACACGCGTCTTGTGTTGAATATGATAATAGTAATTTAGTTTAAAATATTTTTACTATATTGAATCTGGCAATATTGCATTTTCTTTTATTACTTGTTTACATACCACAGATCATTATCATGTTTATCGTTAGAACTGCGAGGTACAAATCACAGCCAAATTTTATTAGTCGGTTTTTATGCTTGTGGCCGCGGTAGCCTAGTAGTCGTGGTTTCTTATTCGTAGTCGCGGGTTCGATCCTTGGCCGCCAAAGACCCACCGTGTAGCCGGGGCTGGTGCACGTTAAATCTGTCGGGGCCCAAAGTCCTCCCGTTGGCGTGGTGTGGATGTTAGGAGAGGGGGTGCCAGCTCAGGTGTCGTCCTCGTCACTTGACCGTGGCTCAAAATTACGAGGTCCGTCGCCAATAGCCCTCGTGTTGCTTCTAGTGCGACGTTAATAAAAACTAAACTAAAAACGTAAACATCGGTCAAATATAATTTTAATAATAAAAAAAAAAGTGTTGTGGAATAATCATAATAGATGCAAACTTTGAAGATCAAGATGATTCGATCGATTATAAAGAATTTTTGTCATTTTTTTTGATTCTCCACGAAGAATTAGAAGTCTATTCAGACGTAATATAATTTTAGTTAATGATGTGTCGAATGATGTAAAGGAAACACGTTTTTTTTTTTTCCAATAAAAACTAAATGATTATTTTATGTAAAATTTATCGTCATCAAAATCGTTCTAGAAGGGGTTAAAGCTTCGATCGTGAGTCACCAATGGACCCATCTAACAGCATGATGGAGTTCCTGTTTGTTAAATAGCACTAGGCCTTAAAGTTTTTACGTGGTGTAGAAGATAGAATAAGATACCGGTTCAAGTGTCGTCCTCATTCATTTGACTGAAATTAAATTCATGACGACTATCGCTAATTGTACTCGTATAGCACAAGAGCGATGTTAATTTTAATAAAGTAATAATCACAGGAAAAATATTTTTTTAATGGATCATTCTCAAATTATTTCTGAAAGGAACATTTCGAAGATAGTTTTCTTCTATTTCACATGGGTATTACGAATTGCGTGTAAAAGTTGGATATTTTTATGCTTAATAGCTTTAATTTGGAAAGAGTCAAATCATAAGATTTACAAGTTTTTTTTTAAATGGTAAAACTGACGTAACGTTTTTTAAAAAAGAATTATGGCTATTTATTACCTTATTTCGCCACAACTTGTTTACATTTTAAGTTTTTCCAGACTTTCTTTTCTCGTAAAATGGACCAGTTCTAAAAATATTATCCTTTTCTTTCAGCCCACGGATTTTTAGAACAGCATCGAAATTAGTTAAATAACCTAAACAGTATGCTGTACTGTATTGTAAGTCTTAATTGGATTGCGATTGTAAATATTGATTGGATCCAAAAGAAGATATTTAAAAAATTTTCATCTAAAACCTAACGCTATTCAAAGTAATATTATAGTGGTAATGAAGTATTTTGAATAAAAAAAATTCGCATGTTTTTTAAAGCCCCAGCAAATAATGGAGTATAGAATTTCGCATGTGCTTTCTAAAGAGATCTCATAAAAAGATATTTTACGAAGAAAAATGAGCTCTCATGGAGTTGAGTAACTGAAAATAATGATTTGATCAGTTGTTCCTTTAATAAACATATTGATTTGAATTTCGGGGGTTCTTTTTTAAAACTTTTTTTTTTTTTTTTTTTTGAGAACTCTTATTTACTTAAAATTTTGTTTCAAGTAAAAATTGACATTTTTGGAACGTTTATACTTATCTGTAGTAGGGAATGCCAAGTGTACATTGAAAATTAAATTTTTTTTTCTTAATGCTATTGAAAGTGTTTCATATTAATCAGTAAAAATAATTTGTGGTTGTCTTAATTTAATTTTCAGCTACTTAGTATTTTGCTGTCAGACAAACATTTAAATGACAGTCGATACATTTTGATCCTCTTTGGATCAGTAGAGCATTAAAACGTCATCCATGTTCGTTTATTACATCCCTACCACACATAATTCTCATTCCTAGCATGTTTTCTGGCTAGAAAAACTCATCTTTCTGGAACAGTGAGCAATTTATGTAATTCCAAAGCGCACGCTACACTTTCTTTTTCCGACAATTTTATCATGGAAAAGAGTGCCCAAGAAACTTAAAAGTGGATGAAAGGTGGCAGCTGAATCATCACTTTCGCTCAACAACCACGTGCTTTTTCATTTGTTTGCATTCGCGACAGTCGTTATCTTTGAAATGTTCCGAGAATGTTTGAATTTTTCTGAAGGACGGAATGTTGTTTCCCTTGCACGTTTCTGATGTGTTTGTAATCATCTTTTAAGAGGGTTTTTTTTTCGGAGGAGGGGGGAGGGGAGGTGAATGGAATTAAGACCAATGATTTCGTATTATTCGATTAAAAATTATATAAATATTCCCAGTAGGGCAGTTTATCTGAATTCTATTTGTAGTTTGTGATTATTTCGTTCTCTTTCTCATTTTCTTGGAATAAGTTGTTTAATTATGTGATTCGTTTTTTCTTCAACCTTTGGATGACTAAGTAGGGTCATAAAATGACTCAAACGCCAGTTTTTGCCGAATATTTAGTTTAAAAATATTATAGTGCTTTGGGTATTTCCTTCGCTTGTATAGTTTTATAATTTTTAAATACGAATTCTGAAGTTATATTGCTACTCACATGAAAAAAATAATTTCATAAAAATTGCATTTTGTGTGTTATGTGTCTCAGAACATTCTGCTTCTAAAAAACTACCAAGAAATGTAAGTATAAACGATTTTTGCTTGCATAACCATACAAATTCCATAACATATGAGTACAATAATCAAAATGATTAATTAATTTCAATTGAGTATTTGTATTCGAATTTCTAATTCTTAAGTGAATTAGTGTTGTACAAATTGTTAAATGATTTTAAAAGCTAAGTTTTGAGTTTTATTTGAAATGACAAATACGTGTTTTTCAATAATGGGGTTTCTTAATGACTCAGCATGACTTTTCATGTTTTCAAATTCCACCTTGGTTATCTTAAGTTTAAATGCTAGCTTTCTTTTTATTTCATCTATGCTTTGACTGATAATGTCATTTTATAGTGAAAATCTGATTTTGTAGTGAACATTTCTGATGAAAATTTGCAAAACACATTTCTTCAGTTTTAACACAAATACACTTCTGCATATTATATATATATATATATATATATATATATATATTTAATGTGGCATAAAGATGTTTTATTCATGAATCAGAACTTAAACCTATAAATGCAAACATGTTTAGCAAATATTTTGCGTGCTAATTTTATGAAATATACATCTAATTTTGTAACAACTATTTGGGAAAAACAGTAGAAGTTTTGAAACTTAATAGAATATTTTTTTTACAAAATCTTTGGAAGGAATTAAAGCGTACTTTTCACTTGAGAACTACTTTTAATTTCATTTATATATGCTACGATTGTTTTGAATAAATGTTTAAAAACACGAACTAGAGGGCGTTTACATCATAAGCAATTGGGATCCAAACTGGTGTTAGTCATATTTTGATTTTGTAAAATCAAAAGATGGGTAATCTGCAAAAATCCATTATTACAGAACTTGTCTTCCCTTTTGTTATCAAAAAATATGCTTGAAACTTGTTTCAAGATTTTTTCTAAAGATAGTTATTGCTGATTGGTTATTAAGATAACATGTTCAACAGTCAATATTTGACTTATGCCACTGTGATTTTAAAGGGTTACTCATTACATTCTTTTGGGCTGCTATTTAACATCTTTTATAGAACTTCATTGAGCATTAGTTTCGAATACGCCCAAAATGTCAATGGGGAATTGACCCTTTTGTCTTCGAGAAACGAAAGCTGGTTCAGTTGAGGGGGAGAACAAAAGGCCAATCAGCGTGCGTCGAATATGTAACGAAAACGACTCCTTTGTTTTCTCTTCCAGTGTATGATGAATATGTATTAGTTACAGAAACACTCCTCGCAAGTTGAGAAAAGTGAAGAAACCTAAAAGAGTGAGTTGTTCTCTTTTGAAACCCTTGTCAACAGAAAGTGGAGTGGAGTGAAGTTGAAATCACGCCTGTGGAATGCAGCGGTCGGCTGACGTCATTTCCGGATGACCGTTGTTCGTCTCCTGAGGAATATCTTCCTCCGCCGAAGAATGTTGTGCAGACGATGTCTGTTTCTTAGTTTTTTTTGTTAGCAATACCTGCTGTTTTGGGAGGAAAGCAGGTAAATGACTGCTGTGATTTCTGCGGTTTAACAAGGATGGGCAATCAAACGGATATATGGCTCATTCACTGAGGTTTTGTTAGGTTGCTGCTCTGTTACAGTTATCGCCTTTTATTTACATGAAAAGCAATTAACATATTTCTTCATTTATTCGAATTATTGCGAGGTAATTCGAATTTTGTGGCACGAAGGTAATTTTTAAATTACCTGAAACAGGAAACTAGCTTGCTGTTTTACACCACTTGCTACTGATCACGCATTTAATTTTTCACTGAAGAAGAGAAGAGAAATTCTAATAATTCGAACAGCGATTTATTTGTCGCAAGATATTTATAAAGTTTGTTAAAGAATAATACTGGCCGGAGAAATCATCACATCGATATATTTTATTATTTAACGATGTGAAGAGTAATTTCTTTTAAGTTTTTTCTTTGAAAATTAATTACAGTACTTAATTATAATGAAAATTCCTCAGGAGTTTTGGTACTGATTTCTTTCTTTTAATCAGAGCAGTATTAGTACATTGACTTCATGGAAAATTTACGACCCCAATATTACGAGTATTTATGAGGAAGCTGTTGTATCCTAGTTGATTCAGTTGCATCAATAAGATTGCCAACGGTTTTGAAAAGTAACTACGAGCAAGAATCTTTTTTTTTTTTTTAATATCTTAAGGTAAAAATTTTTTTCTGATGTATAGTGGTTTTTTTTAAAGATACCTATGAGATGTATGCAGCTAGCATTTTTTTTTTACCTTTTTCAGGTGTACTTTTAAGTTTATTAGTTTAATTTACATGCAAAATAAAATTAAATCATTTTAATGTTAATACTTCCTCTATATAGATTATGAATAAAGCATTCAGGAAAAAGTTAAAATGATTTACAAAGTCTTTTACAAATATTTGCATAGTAAATGTTTTGTACAATCATTATAATATTTAAAATTAATTTGCCTTTAAGATTTGAAAAAAAATCATCCAATTTTAACTTCATGACATCTATTATCTACATCCAAGAATTGACAATGTGTATACAATTATTACTTTTCGAATCGATAGTATAATATTAAGCAGTTTGTTTTTATTATTACAAATTAAAAATTCTAACTTGTTGTTTCAGCCCATCTACAATACGAGAACGTTTCAAATATCTGTGTAAATGAATTGCAAGACCTATACGCTCATGCTCATTGTTAGGGAAAAACTAATGTGGGTTTCAAACTTTAAAATTAGAGGGAAAAAAACATGTTAAAGATGAAAAATTGAGATTAGTGTAATTAATTTCATTTTATGTGCAAACGGGTTTTCTTAATTTTTTAAAATTCGGATTATAAGAGGCCTTCGTCTTTGATAGCGAGTTCAGTCGACGTTGAAAGTTTCCCGAGTCTTTACATTAGGTAGCCATCATCTTCCCGAACTATATCACCAAAATTAATATTAATTTGCGTAAAGTAAGCGTACTTTCAAGCCCCAGACTCCGCAGAAGCAATTGCTAGCAAGAAAAGAACACTTTCAAATTCCAAATGTATTTTTATTTTCAGAAGCAAAACATTCTCAAGCACAAAAACATTTCCATTGTTGACTACAAAAATAATAAAAACAGACGTTTCTGCCATAAAAATATGATATTAAGTGAAACATTAATATAAGAGCAGACGATAAAGTATTAAGTATAATACATAATAGCAATGCGCCTTAAGCAAATTGAACGTAATTGTCCTAATGATGTATTATAATGTCAATCCTTTGAATCTAACACCACATGTATCCTTTATTTTATTCCCAAGCATTTTTGTTGATGCCATTTTCTCAAAGCAATATGTTAGCACATGTTTAAAATGTAACGGACTATCGAGCGACATTTTTCGTTTTGTATATAAATGGTTAGGTTAAGATCTTGACTACCAACTTGAAGTTGATGACCTACACACATCATCAAAGCACGTGTGCGAGTTATTATTGTATTAGTCTTCCATCCAAGTAGAACGTAGGTCAGAATTTTTTTTGAAGATTAGTAACTGCAAAAAAATTATCATTTTTTTAGTTTTAACTCGCGTAGGTCAGGATTTTTTTCTTCTAAGATTAGTGATTGTTTAAAATTACAATTGTTAGCGTAACGATACTTATCTAGGGCCGCGGTTGCCTAATGGTCAAGATTTCGGATTCGTGGCCGGCGGTTTTCGTTCAGTCGCGGGTTCGATCCTTGGTTGCCAAAGACTCGCCGGGGCTGATGCACGTTTAATCTGTCGGGGCCCAAAGTCCTCCCGTTGGCGTGGTGTGGATGTTAGGAGATGGGGGTGCCAGCTCAGGTGTCGTCCTCGTCACTTGACAGTGGTTCAAAATTACGAGGTCCGTCGCCAATAGCCCTCGTGTTGCTTCTAGTGCGACGTTAATAAAAAACTAAACTAAACGATATTTATCTACTGTACTAAAACCTTCCATTACGTGTCAAACTGTTGTCTTCAGCTTAAGCCCCGTAATGATTACATTTATTAAAATTGGGAATAAAGACCTCTCATTGTGTATAACAGCAAAATCCATGGAAGTTTTATTACATCTTCACTTTTAGAACTTTTCCAGCATTTTATTTTGGATATATCGTTGTTGAGACAGTGATGCGATTCCGTCTTTATTCCTTTTGACATCGAGGTTTATTTTGAAATATAGAAAATTTAGATAATTCTTGACTCTTCTCTCGAAAGATGTATTATAATTTGAAATATTTGTATTAAATTGTTCTGAACGTGCTTTATGAGTCATTTATTCACCCATTCAATTTCGAATATTTCCACAATATAAACTAGCTTTCTTTTAAGTTTCTTTGTAATTTTTATTCATTATTTTCAACAAAATAATTGAATTCGCGAATTTCATTTCTAATCAAATCTGTTTAAGGTACGTCGAAAAACGTTGTGACTGTGAGTCACGGGCAAGTTTATTGCCGACTAGCAGGTTAATGGGAGGAAGATTAAGAATTCATTACTCATTTTATCAAATAATGCGTGAAATGATATAGACGGCAGTACCTTAAATTTAACAGATTCGAAATTTTCGTGTAGAACGCTGTAGATGACTGAATAGAGAAGTAACAAATTAAATGTCACACCTTTTTTTTTCTTCTTTCAGTATAATTCAAATGAAATTCTCCACGTCTCCAAGTGCTTGTTTTCTATCGTTAAATAGTTCTACGTTAATCAAATAAATTTTAAGTTAATGTACAATTCCCCCTACCCTCAACTCGGTTTTAATTATTTGAAACATTTATTCTGAAATAAAGTTTACGTTTTAATCCATCTTTTAACACTTGTTTTTATAATCGCCAAGAGCTCAGGGTTAAAAAAAATTAAAATAACACGTGTGAATATAAAATTATAAATTTCCGATATCAATTCTATCTTAAAATAATTAATTGCTATAGGTCAAGGTGATCTCATGAAGGCTATTTTATGAAGACGATAATGTAGAATAAAGTTGTTTCATCATGACGTTCATTATTCAAAAAATATTTTTTAAAAAGAAGCTTTTAAAATTTCTAAACGATTTTTTTTATTAATATATTGGTAAGACTGAATTACTAGCTGCTTTTTTAAAAATCTGGGGTTAGCATGATCAAAATTTTTAAAGTATTAGTAATTTTCATGATGCTTTAATTAAAATCTGGTCCCTAGTATACTTTCGTTGTTTTCCTTTTCTAGGTTAAACAGAATTTTGTTTGCTAATTTGTTCCAACTGCTGTAATTTATTATAATCTGTGAAAAACACACTTTTAAATGTTTTGTGACAGTGCTTAAAAAAAAGACGATTTTATAATTGACAGTTTTTATCCTTCGTATGCATTCAATCATTTTATATAAATTGCTTTTATTATCATCAATGTCGGCATTTTCTTTTATTGTAGTAAACCGAAGCACATCGATTTGTTTACACCACCTCTCCTGAGGGCTAAACGTCAACCTGCAAGTATTTCCTCCGATCTGTGCTCCACTATTTTTTTTTTTTTTTTTATTGTCTGTGGTTTTGTTGCTGTCACGAAGTAACTGGACAACTTTTCGGGTTCTGGCTACCTTGAAACCCCGAGAACAAAGCTCTATTATTCACCTGGGCTCAAGACTTGTTACTCGAGAGTGGGGGTGGGTACAAGAGGTTAAGAACAATTCAATGACCGGATGAGTGCGTCTTTTATGTGGGGTATGAACTTATATCGTGTTGTGCTTCGTTCTGTGTCGTCTTTTTAGTAGTCTTATCTCCCACTATTTGTTTCTCGTTCTGCGTGCGTTCGATGTGGGATGGCTTATGATCTGTATAACGTGTACGGATTTCTTTAAGCTTCGCGAATGACGACCCGTGAACAATGTTTTATTAACTTCGAACATTGTATTAAAAAAGAAATAATGGGATTTAAAACACAAACCGGTCATTTATTTGATCGAAGCAGGTGTTTACTATGTTATTCATTTGTATAAAGCGAACGGAAGTAATTTCACGAACGAGAATAATAGCATGAGTTCCAAATTAAGCATTACAACAGTTGGATTAACGCGTTTTAAAATGTTTTGGATAAAAATTCGAGTATATTAATTTTCTTACGTTATGCTTGAAATGTTTCTTAACTCTCAAAGTTATTTTAAATATTGTCTCTTAATATAAGAATGTGATACGAGTGTTAATTCTCTTAGAAACGTATTATTTAACGTTTAAAATCGAAACTTTTTTTTATTTGCTTATGTGTATATCATATATTAAAGAAAAAACATTTTTTTTATGGTTTGAAAGCAGATTTTATTTCCTAAGTGAAAAAGTATTTTTGTGTTAGTCGTTAAAAAAGAAATTTTATTAACGGCTAAAATCCCCCCCCCCCTTCCAAGTTTTTCATTCACAATTGGACAATTTTTCATCCTTTTACGAAATAAAATGCTTATCCCGCTCTCTCTCTCTCTTATCTTTTTTTTTAAATTGAATTCTCAATTTACTGTTATAAAATGAATTTGTTTAATACATCATGTAGCCTATATATAACTTGTCAAATACTCTATTGATGATAGTAAAGACTGTTGAAGGATAACTTATTTACGCGCAGTAAAAATTCCTGTTTTTATATTATTTTATTGAAAAATATCTTGCATATAATTTCAGCTCATTCATCAAATTACCTCTGCATCATTGTTTCCGCGAAGAAATTTTAATTCAGCTTGAACTATTAAAAAAAGAAAAATCTCGTTGCCATTGTTAACCAAACCCTTTGTTTCTATTGCCTATTTTCGTCATGAAAACTATTACCAACAAAATGAGGTCGCACTTTCTTCTTTAAGAAATCCAGTTTGACTTTTAAAGTTTCTCCGTATCAAACGGGCCATTGTATAATGCAAGTTGAAAGATTTGCAGGAAATGTAATGGTATTGCGGAAATAAAAGAGTTTTTCTTGTTGTATCGTTGAGGCGTGGTTGAAACACTTCTGTGAGAAATGCGTAAAAACCAGACGCTTGAAGAACATTTAAATATAATTGACTGTCTGTTCTGAATGATAATGAATTAAAAAAAAAAAGTTACTCCAGGGGTTGGGTGACAGCTTGTCTGTAACATTGTAGTACATTCTAAGGTTGATGCTTGAAGACCTTGTTTAAGATACAATTGTTGTGGTATCTTGTTTACCATGTCTCTCGATTGTAACTCCAGGAGGGTTATAGTTCGTTTGTTCAAAGCTGTAAAAACTTCCCCCTCCTAGAATGATGCTTAACAAGATATTATGTGACCCCCTTTGAGGTAGCCTAGTGATAATAGCACCTGACTCGTGGCCGACAGTTTCCGTCGAGTCTTAGATTCCATCCTTGATGCAACTCAAGACCCGCCGTGTAGCCGGGACTGATGCACGTTTTAAATCTGTTGGGGCTCAAAGTCCTCCCTTTGGCGTGATGTGAAAGTTAGGAGAGGAGGTGCTAGATCAGGTGTTGTACTCGTCACTTGACTGAAGTTCAAAATTACGAGGTCCCATTCGCAATAGCCCCCTTGTTGTTTCTAAAGCGACGTTAATAAAATTAAACCAATCAAAATGTTAATAGTAAGGTTGCTAATAGTGAGATTGTGTAATTTTAATGTCGACACGAGTTCAATGAAATCTTCAGAACATCACGAGTTATGAATGTAGAATTTCATTTATTGTGTAGGTAGATTAACTTCGTACAAAATGTTTACATTTTCTGCATTATTTTTATTACATTAAAAATATCTGCGATATTTTATTCTAGAATTGAAAATATTGTTGCTTATGATGTTTGATTGCCGGATTGTGTAAACAGCGGGTTCTGTTTACTGTTCTTGGCTTTCGTGAAAGTCGTGTTTGTTCAGTGATTTAAGTTTTCAAGTAAATAAGAGACTATTCTTATATTTCCAAATATGGAGGTCTTTTTTTTTTCCACCCCCTCCTTTTTTTTTTTAAATATTTTAAAACAGGACTTCTAACACTTGAGTAGAAGGTGCCACACATTTGCAATGCTACAAAATAAATTTCTATATATTTTAAATATTGATCCATATTCTCAATATTTTGTTCTCTTAAAAATTCATAAGTAGTCGGTTTCGTTATAGGCCAAAAGTATTGAATTGGAACGAGACTAATAATTGATTTTGTGTTTTTTAATGTCTGATTTTCTAAAAAAATTCAGTTGCTTTGAAAAGAATTGTTGTTGTTTCTTACTTTCATTACTCATTTTGGTAGAATCAATTTGAAAAATTAGTCTTGTGTACTAAAATGTTTCGAGCTCAATGTACACTATGTCTGATATTTTGTCTTTTCAATCTAGTATTTAGTGTATTTGAAGTGCACTTCTCTTCCCCTCCCTCCAAAAAAAAGTAATTTTTTTTTTATTTATTTATTTTTATTTTTATTTTTAAAAAATAGATAAAAACGGTACTAAAACGAATAACATATTTTCATCCTTTATTGTAATTTGACGTTTTCAAATTTTTTTTCATCATTTCTGAGCGATATTTTTATGTGTCTTCACTAATGAAAAGTTTTTTTTTAAAGTAAAAAATGAAATGTAATTTTGGTAAAAATGAAAGAAAATATATCTGAAAGTATTAGAAAAATCATAATATATATATATATCAGATAATATCTAATAAAAATATATCTGCAGAAAATTTTGAAAATCTTAAGAATTCACGACTCACTTCAGAGGCTAAGAAGGTGAGAAGGGAATTTATGACCCAAACGATTTTTCCTTTTTCGTATGGCAGTTTGTTGTTTTTAGTAAACACGGATGACGCGCACCGGATTGCTCGAGCGAACTGTCTCAAATTTCCATCCCTTTTTTCATCTCACTTTTTTCATTTACATACTTTGAATTACGGATATGCGCTTTTTCTTAATTGTCACAGCTTGGCCAATTACGTTTGATAATGACTCCCAAACCTTTTCTGCACGCGGCGTCCTTTTTGAACTGAGATTTTCCCATGGCACCCTACCTTTTGTAAAAACTCGAACTAATCATAAGTAAGAGATAAAAATGAGATTCTACGGTCCCCTGGGGAAGCTCCCCGGGGCGCACGGTTTGGAAACCACTCATGTATGGCGATTGTGCCAATAAAACTCACTGTCATTACGACTGCTTTTACTTTTTGTGGAATGTCAGTTTTATGGCCTAGTCTTTAAACATTTCAAAATTATTCGAGGCGAAAATTAGGCAGTTGGCATTTTAAAAAATAATTACGGTTTTAAAATATACGGACGAATCTTTTTATATTACTTTATTTTTAGATTATTGTATTATATAAAAATCATATGCTCTCCTGTGAGTTGGCTATCTTGTTCAATATCATAAAATTGCCTTTCTTGTTCTGTGCTATAACAGGTGAACAAAAAATACCGGATAAGATCTTAATGCCAACATATTATATCATAATATTTATTCTATCGATTATTACTATTATGACAGAAAGCATAGTAATATACAGACTCGTGTCAGTCACACACTTTAATATTTTGTCATGACTAATACGACACCTGGCCATGGAACGCGTTGATCTAAAGGTGAAAGGGAATATTTTTTTTTATTTACCATGGGAAATTTGCCACTCTCTCCACTTTTCCGGCTCACATGGTTACTCATGCTCGTACTGTATTAAATTTGAGCATTGTGCTCCTGATAGGGCATCGCGTGTTTGTCTTCCTTAATAGTGCCTTTATCCCGCTCGATACAGATCTGTGCTGCCTCTAACGGAGATTTAACTAGGGCAAGGGCATGCATCTGTATTATATTTTCTCTCTAATACACGGGGCTGCATGGTTAGTCATGTAATTGTCGTTTCTTGCTATTTCCCATTGTTGTCTTGTACGGGATATACGTTTTATAATTGAATGAATTTTGGTGTGTTTTCGTGCTAAAATTTTCCCTTGATGATTCCATTGAAAAGTTCGTTGTAAAATAGTTTTAATGGAAGTATAAATGCCATTTTTGTTAACTTTGAAGGAATAATACCGTAACGGAAATGCTAGCGTTTTATTTAGGATTGATATATGTACACTAATGTGAGATTTGATTTGCGTTTTGGGATTGATTCAATAATTTTCTAACCGTCATTGTAAAAGAAGGAATTATTAAAAATGGCTGGATTCTGTCATAATAGAAATTCTAAAAATTTTATCCGTTGCCTTGTTAATATATACACTCCAATAATTTCTTTTTATAAACTTGCAGTAATTTTTATATAGTGTGATATAATGTTTAGTTTCTTATACAATAATCTAGAATTTGTTTTGGAGAATACTTGGCTTTAAAAAGCAACAGCATGCTCATATACACCGAAAGAAACGTAAAGTAAAATTCGATTGTAATTAAATTGTCGATGAAAGTGTTATTGCATTTTTAAATGTGATTTTTCTGAGCCATGTCGCTGTTTTGTGTATCCATGGGGAAAATATAAATATTTGGAAGTTTATGTTCTCTTTTATGTGGTTTCTGCGTTTTCAGTGGGCGAACATTTTGTTACTTTTGGATCAGTAAATGTGTTACGAGGACTAAGTCTTCAAGCTAGGAGTTACATTTTTTTTTTTAGTTATGCCGTATCAATGTAAAATTGTTAACTTTTTACACTACAACCTTTTAATTCATTGACCTTTTTTTAATGTTTCATCAATATTGTACGTTTAGAAATAAAATCTAAATACCGTATCTTTCAAACGAAAATACAGTTGTTTTCCCGTGCGGATTATTCAAAGAGTGAAAAAGAAGGGAAGAAAAAAGTTTAATGTGTTTTGTGTTTTCGTAATAATTAATTGATAAATTCCCTTAAACTGTAAAATCTTCAAGAACTTGAATTTTTTTAAGGTACCGCAACGAAAATGAATGCTTAATTGCGTCATTCAACAGCTCTGTCCGTACAATACAACATTGTGCAATATTTTATATTTGTACAAATAAAAAAAAACTGCATTTGCAATTTGTAACTCATATGCATGGAAATAGCACGAAGAAAAATTTTTGCAAGTTAATTCATATTGTTTTACCCAACTGCTTAGTTAAAAAAATTTGACAATTAAATTTTCTTCATAATTAGGCGCGTTGTATCCTTTTTATAACTCTTATATTTAAAAATCTTACGCACGATATACTATGCACGGCATCGCCCACTCTTATCATTTCTGCGAGATTTTAGCCTTCTGTCTGGGATACAAGTGTTGAAATGTTGATGGAGAAAGAATTTTGTTTATCTCGTGCCATGTACATAGTATTTTCAACAAGCCGATACCATAAACCATACATTGTTGATAACTTTGCCGAACCTTGTTTTCAAGACGTAAATATGCGATAATTTTCGGTTATTAAGCGAGCATTACCCATTCTTGCATGCCATGCCCTTTTGAACCTTTTTAAATTCCGTGACCTTCTGTTTAACAGGTCAATTTTTTTTTATCTGCCGCTTCTCCGCCCAGATGATTAAAAGGAGTTCGTTTGTAGATTTAGGCCTGACATAAATTGCAGTTGTGTAGAAGGCTTGGTCTTTTGGAAAGCCACTTCGGCTTTTTTCTTGGGAGGAAAAAATCGGTTCCTTTCGCGAAAGTTCTTGGTGTTCTATTTATTTGATTTCTGATGTAATGCATTGTTGAGGTTGGGATTTGTGAAACAGCACGATTGAATATAATCGCCATTTTGTGTCTCTATGCTCTCACTGCTTTCGTAACCAAATATTGTTTATTTTTGTTTTAAGAACCAAAAGTTCGAAAATCTTTTGAATTAATTCATTATCGGCCAAAGGTGCGTAAATACAACTTTAATGGCGCAATTATATTAAACATAAAGTAAATGTGGGAAAAATTAAAAAATAAATAAATATATTAAAGTAAAAAGCTTTTTCTCTTCCCAGACGAGAAAAAATGTTTTCAGCTAATTACCAATACGTGATGGACAGATAAACTCCGGAGACAACGAGTCACCATTTTTACCTCAAGATAAAAAAATCTTCCATCTCAAAATACAGGGTTATTCAAAATGATTCTTCCGATTTTAAAATTCCATATTTTCATAAACAAACGACACAGTATGATCATTAATACATAAATGCAAAGGGAAAATATGGGAGGCTTTTTAACAAGTGTTCGATATATCTTTCTTTAGTTACACAATTAATGTCGATTCGGGAAGTAAATTCCTGCTGTACGTGTAAAGTGTCGGTGGTAATTGATGGTGCAGTAGCAGAAATCCATGTCGTTTTAAGTTCACATAAATTTCTGGGTCATGGTGGCGTCATTCATTTTATTTTTTACAAACCTCCAGAAGAAGTCACATGGGTCATATCAAGTGATTTTGGTTGCCAGCTGTGTAACATCAAGTTATCTGGTCCACTGCGACCGATCTAACTGCGAGGTAATTTGTCTACTTCAGGTAAGTATGGACATCATGACCCCGAGGACATCTAGTGATCTTTTCCTTCCTCATGGGGTTTACTGTCTTTGGTAAACACGGGTGTCGCACCCCGGGTTACAATAGCGAACCTTCTCTATTTTCGACCCTTCTTCTTGTCAACCAATTTTGGTCTTTTTCAATTTTTTCACGTCTGGACTTCAATTCTTTAATTTTTTTCACGTCTGTTTTTCACACTATCGCAGTTTTCCTTCGTATTTTTGTATTACCACTCTGTGTCGTTTATTTATGAAAATATGGAATTTTGAAATCATTTTGATTCACCCTGTAAAAATCTGCTAAGAGGAACAGTGCATTTCCTGTCAAAAAGAGGAGGGAGGGGTATTTTATCAAAATTAATCTAACATTCTCTTGCAAAACAAGACAGTCGTCGATTTTTTTTTGAAAATATTTTATGATTTATTTATAATTTTATGCTCATCAGCATTATTTAATAAAACTCAAATATGCCGAGTATCGATCTCACAGCTTACGAAAAATCTGGAAATATTCCAACAATTAATATTTTTTCTTACAACTGTGCCGTAATACAAATATCCCGCAGAGAGCTTTTGCCATTCACCGAGTCGGCGAACTTCAGTGGCTCTGCGATCCTTATCGGACGGAATTCTTCAGAATTTACAACCTTTAAGAGTTATTTAATCGTTACGAGAGCGTTTACCTCGTTTTTTGTGCATCATTCGGCTTTTTCCGTTGTTAAACTCGTCCACACTCCTGCCTTCTCCCCCGAGGATCGCGCTTCACTTAATTTCTTCCTGCTTTAGCTCGTAAGACTTCTGGCGTACACTTGCCACCCTCGGGGTACAGAACGTGAAAGATCAGCCACGCGGAGCTAAACATTCCTAAATACGTATCTGGATTTATATGTATTTTTTCCCCCTCTCTTCTATCCTCTTTTAACTCGGATATTGCTCGGTTGATGGATCGAGCAGAGAAAGCAAGCGCCAGATGTTTCACTCAGCTGGCTGTGAAATGGAAAATGTGTTTCGAGAATATGGTGAGATTTTTTCGATTTGGCTTAAAAGAGGATTTCCCATTTTACCCATCTTATTAAAAAAATAGTGTGGAGTGTCTCATCTCGATCATTATTTTTAAATTGAGAGATTTTTTTTTTAATCTTTGTGTTGTAATATTTTAGCCGATGTTCTTCAGAAAATTACGAGTGAATTGGCAATTTTGAAAAGTGTTATTTTTACATTTCATTTGTAAAATTTTATTCCGTGAATATTTGGATTTGACTGCTGATTGAAATGTTCGTTGTAAGCTGGTTTAGCTGGGCGTACGTTTGTCTACGTTGGGCTTGAAAACTAGAGTCTCCTGCACCAATTTATTTAAGGTTTTGTACCAGGATTTTTTAATTTCTGAAATTTAAAGAAACTGAAGAAACTTTTTCCCCCTCCTCGAGAGTCGAATCATAACCGTAATTTATTAGAGACTGGGGTTCCAACCCTGTTCCACCGTTAGGGGCTTGCCTTCTTTCAGGTATCGTGACTTCGTGGTATCAGAGGAATCTTTTTCTAACCCATGTGGGTTTACTGTTTGTGGTTAACACGAATGAAATTCCCCCGGGATACCCTCGTGATCCTTCTCTATTTTCGACCAATTTTCCCGTTTTTAATTTTCCAAATGTCCCGGACACAGTTACTCATTGTTTGGCGCTATATAACTGTATCTGGCTCTTACGCCATTAAACTCTACCATCACTCACTCACCAACTTTATGCCCGTGGGCACTGTTGCGCCCGCCGACGGTTTTACATGGGTCCATTGTCACGTGACAATGATAAGTAAACTTATTGAAAATTTAAATAAGTTGTTATTCAAAAATTTGTATGGTTAGGGAGCAATTAGAGATATCTAAGCGTATTTGTATTACTTATTTTAACTAGGCTTATCAGATGTCCCGGTTTCACTGGGTTGTCCCAGTTTGAAGGTATGGTCCCAGCGTCCCGACCGATTTTTATTTTGTCCCAGTTATATGTTAAAAATTAAATGTCGAATATACACTCCTTAAATATTTTAATGCTCCTGTACTACTATATTGTATACCATTCTTAATGGAGGGCGCCATATGAAGAGAGTAATAATTCGTTCAGCATTATTGTGCTATGTACGAATGGGAACCACCATTTGATTCCTATA
Source organism: Nephila pilipes (assembly GCA_019974015.1). Classification (NCBI taxonomy): domain Eukaryota; kingdom Metazoa; phylum Arthropoda; class Arachnida; order Araneae; family Nephilidae; genus Nephila; species Nephila pilipes. Next base: position 912,025 of record BMAW01042029.1, on the reverse strand, counting down.
AATGCTATGTTATATTTATTGCTGGCTATATGATCATATTCGGGGGGAAAATTACTCTACCTGCCTTCTCATTAGTAATCCTAACTGTGTTCGGAAGTGTAAAGGATTGGGGATCCCTGATATAAGACCTTTTCTCTTTTCTCCATGTAGAATAACCTGAAATATTTTTTTAGCCACCCTAGGGGCTATTGTTTTAGTTTACCCAAAAATGTACCTGACCACTTTTAAAAAATATATCTTGTTTTTGCGTAATTTTTTTATGTCTGCTTTCACCACTAACGAACTTAATTTTCAAAAATACTTCATAATAAATTTCTCCTTAATTTTTTTTTTTATTGGATTGAAATAAAATATAATATATGTCGGGTACCTGCTTTCATCACTTAATGAACTCAATTTTCAAAAATATTTCGTAATAAATTTCCCCCAATTTTTTTATTTGATTGAAATGAAATAAATATAAAAATTAAGTATTTTATATAATTATCGATTTATGTGTTACCTTAAATCATATGTAAACTGAAATCAAGATAAGACAAAATAAATAACATTCAGAATTTTAAGACTGCTGTGATGCAGCCATTTTTTTAGCCACCCAAGGGGCTATTGTTTTGGGTGGATCACTTTTAGTCAGATCACTTAAATTTTTTTTTATCGTTTGCTTCAATTTTAATTACATTTAGCTTAAATATATTCAATTTGACGATTTATCGTTTCCTTTAATTTTAATATCTGCAAAGTTTGCTATTGTCCATTTCTCGATATTTCGTCATTTACTTTAATTCTTTTATTAAATTGAGTTATTTAATAATAATCATAAAAAAAAATCTTTTCTTTTCAGAACTTTGCATAGAAACTTTTTAAATTTTTGAAGTTTGTGTTATTGATATTTTGGACACCCCTATTCTCTACATTATAGATTGCCACGTGTTTGACTTATAAACACTATTAAAAAAAGAATTTTGGCGATTTTAAAAATCCCACTTCATTTCTTTAGCTGTTCGACTTTTTTTTTTTTTTTTTTTTTCTGTAATCACTCATCAATTTGAAAATATTTTATGTAAGCATGAAAGGGAAAAAAAGAGAGAGATGCGTATGTGTGTAGTTTAGCTCTTCAAGTCACCTCATCAAATCCTTTATTCTTTGTCCGTGAAATTTTACTTCATGCAATAATTACTCGGTAGTAGTACCCAACATATTGCGTAAAATAATGTAAATTAATGATGCATTCATCAACCGAATTCAATCATGCCTCTCTACAGAGGCCAGGTTCCTGTACAGTGTTCTTCGAAAGTCAACTTTTTCTTTCGGAACGACGAGAGATGAATCAAATTCATTTTGAACGTTTTGTTGAACATGGTCCGGGCAGAGGTCAAGCGTGGAAACCAAAAGTTTCATTTCCGTTCGTTTCACTTTGCGAAAAAAGTTTATTGTTAGTCGCTAAAAGTCCGTATCAACTGCTGTCAAAAGGGGTTGTTGATCCAGAGGATACCCTTCCGTGGCAGTGAAGGAAATATTTCAAATTTTTTTCAGGCATATGCCGTGTCTGATGGATGAGTAGACGGATATTATTTTTGGCTTTGAACTTCATTTCTGTATTAATAAAGATGTTAATTGAAATTGAATTTTTGTTCGCCCGTGCCAACTTAAAATTACTGTAAAATTGTGATAATTGGCATCTCCCCTTAAGGCTCCCGTCTACCGGCCATTTTAATTTTGTGAACGTAATGTTAATCCGGCGGAATTTCGACTTCCTTTCTGAAATCTTATCTATTCGAATACAATAAAATGTATCTGAAAAAGGGGGGGGGAGAGAAAAAGAAGTTTATTATACAATTAGATTTTCTCTTCGATTTTTGAAAATATTTAAAAATATTTTTTTAAGACCGGAAAACCCACAAACGAATCATTAATATAGGGGTAAAAATATTTTGGAAAATCGTAGGAAAAAAAGTAATTCCACAGAAATCTTCATTATTTTTAGCTCTTTCAGATGCACTTCATTGCATTCAAATAGATCAAATAGTGAAAATTTGAGAACGGTAGTCGAAATTTCGTAGGATTAACATTGCGTTCACAAAATTGAAATGGCCGGTAGACGGGAGCCGAACTTCAGACTCTCTTCCCATGTGTCAAAGAACTTGAATCAAAATGGTGGTGGCGGGGAGGTTGAAAAATATCCTAGTTTCCATTTAGATTTATGACGTTGTATTGCAGGCGTCCGTTTATTATATTGAAAAACCCATTTAACATTAAAGTATAGGAGACAAAATACGGAACATATTTTATCGTAAAAATCGATTCAGGTAGATAAGAGTTGTATAGTAAAATATTCTGTGGGTTTTTTTTTTTATGCATGATAATGAACTCAAAACGTGATATTTATGTTGAAGTATTTTTCTATTTACTGAAGAGTTTATATTGAATTTCAGTTCTATTTTTTAATGTGACGCGAAAACAGCTTTAACTTGAATTTCCCCTATATTATCGAATATATTTTTTTCAGCATATTTATTATTATTATTTTTTTTTTGCCTTTATTTTAATAGAATTTAATTATAAAGAATACAGTAGGTTTAAAGATGTCCTCTTTAGATGGAAGTGTGTTCGAGATTTTTCAAGTTTCGTCACACATATTTCCTTTTAATCTCGATTACTAAGCTCTTAAGTTAAAGGTTAAAGATATTTTGATGTTGTTGTACAGTTGACATACTTTGCTTTCAAATATTCTGATAATATTAAGAACTTATTGCCCCCCCCCCTCCATCCCTAACCATCACTATGACTTTTCGACTATTCTTAGGTTTTGCAACACGATGTTATTACTTGTGTGTTGCAAAACTTAAGGAGAGTAAAAACCTGATACTATTTATCGCTTTTCTTTTGTCTAAATATGTAACGTTGAACTCTATGTCTTCAGCGTTCAAGTGGGAAAGAAATTAAGATTGTTTTCCTTATATATACGTCTCTTGGTAATAATTGCTTGAAAACAATTATTTGAATTACACTAGTTTAACTCCCCCTTCCCTTCCCCGCACCTCCATTTTTTCCGAAATTTTGTGTAGCAGGTAGAAAGAAATGAAAATAATGCTATTTTTCAAAAACTAAAAAAGGTTTCTTATCTTCATAATTTATAATTCAAAGTATTGTCATCCATATTTTTTAATTATTCAAGATTCTTTGTCCTTCATTGTTTCGAATCATTAAGCTCTACGTAAAATTTCCATCTCTTGAAAAAAAAAAGGGGGGGGGGAGAAAACTAGTTTGATTGGTTACTTTGTTAGGTGATATTAATTTAATTGCTTATATATTATTACTACCTTCGAAAAGTTGTGGAAATTAAAATAAAATTGTGTAAATTTATCTTAAGAAGTTAAAGAAAAATCAAGTATATGGATATATTATAACCGAGTAAAATTAGATAATGATTTCATGGGAAAAAAAAAAACCGGATTGACTAATAACTTTTGAAGACACTTTTATATCGAGACTTTTTCGGTGTTTATAACTTTCCTACAGAGCTTTGGAAAACCGAAAATCTCCTTTTTTTCTTGTTATGTGGATGTAATACTACTATCCGAATCACTCAAAAAAATATCGTGTCTCAAAAGCGCTATTTCTAAGATGTTGGCTACATTTTCCACTTCGTTAATCATAATTGATGTACGTTTGGATGGTATGAAATCTGTAACAGCGAAGCCACACGTTTTGGATATTTGTAAATGCTACGTTGATATGATACTCGTTTAATTTGTAAGTGGTATTATACAAAGCAATAAAAACACCTCCCTCCCCTTCAAAAAGTGCCCTCAGGAGCTAACGTTCTTCTGGTAGGTATGGGAATCTTGACCCCGAGGCACCCTAGCGATCTTTTTCTTTCCTATGGGGTCTACTGTCTTTGGTAAACTCGGGTGACGCAAGCCCCGGGTATCCTAGCGATCCTTCTCATTTCAACCCTTATTCTTGTCAACCAATTATCTTTTTTCCAAATTACTCAAGCGTCTTGATCACATATACATTGCTTCGCGCAGCATAACCAGATTTGGTTCTTGTGTCATAAATCTCTACTTTCACTCACCCCTTCAAAAAGTGTATATATTTTCATCTACGCATATAATAAATATGCATTATTGTTAAATGCATTCTACTTGAAGTGCCTCCTCTCTTCCTGCCTTTGAAATGTAATAGGTGCTTGTATATTTCTTCACTATTCAAACATTCATAAATGACTAATGTTTGAATACTTGTTCTTTCTTCATTCTCGTGTCATTTAAGTGTCTGGTTCTCTCGAATAAACGATCTTTTTCTAAATATTATGTCTTTCATTTCTCAGAAGTTGAAAAAAAAAAATAGTGTTCTCATATAACGAGTATGATTTTATTTGATGGAAAATGGATCTTGTAAACGAAATAAGTTTTTCATCGACTGCGAATTGTGAAGACAACTAATATAGTCATTGATAAAATTTGTAATACGTTTTTAAAAATACATAGGACGCCTTCATTTTGTTGGTCCTGATCTTCTGACCTTTTTCACAAGCTTGAATGAAATATATGTATTGTTCTATTATGTAGCCGCACGCTTCCTTACAATGACGATCAGAAATATAGCTCTGAGCAATATTATTTACCTTTTCGATTTCCGCATTCAATTCCACAGTCTTGTTGTTAAACGAAATCTTTTGCCAGTGGTTTGACCTTCGAGTATTTAGTTACTTGCCCTTCACCATTAGTTTTTGACTCACCATATATGTTTTGGCTACAGTTAGTTGTATGACAGACTAGGAGAAGAAACTTACTCATTAATTCGTGACGTAAGCAAGAGTTACTCATCATTTGCACCGCTGTCTTATCACCATATGATTTCCAAGTTGAATAGCTGAAGCATTAGTTTATCACGTCTTTCAGAAAAAATTAATATTGAGTACAAAGATAACTCTGTGCGGTATACTGTGAATTTTTCCTATTTTTTGTGTTCACACGCTCTCACGGAAAGTTGAGAAATTATGAAAGATTTACTAATTTAACGATGCTGAATTTCTTATTAAAATAAGTGTCAATCCGTCTGCACGCGCGTTCTCGATATAAATACACGCGTGGGACAAATTTTATCCCAGTTTTGATCCGTGCAGGATTGATGTGTGATATATAATTGGGTTGAAATCAAATCACTAATAAATCTTAAGAGTTTGAAACAATTTCAATCTGATTTTTTGAAAAATATTTGTTATCGAAAATCGATTTTCAGTTGAACATATATTTTTACAGAAAAAAAGTTCACATGAAGCTTTCATCAGACAAATTTTGCTGTAAAATCTACGAAATTTCTATATAATTTCTTCAAAATGTACACGCTAGGGTTATCAGTATCAAACAGCACTATTTCTGTATTTCTAGTTTTGAATATTTTTTTTCAAGAAAATACCACTTATCTGCTCATATGTTTCTTCGTGAACGATATTCATATAAAATCGCAAAATATCATTAACAGATTAATTTATTGCACTTAGAACAGGATATAGATGCTTTTCTGTTATCTCTCCTGGGACGCATAACGTAACTTCCAGAAGTACTTTTCGGAAATTTTACTGGCTTTTGATGTTCTTGTTTCCAGGCTAATATCTCTTCATCTATTTTAAATTCTTAGGAAACTGCCAATGCTCCTAGTCCTTCCAACTTCGTAGCGTGGAAGTTTGGAGATGAATGTTCCAAAAATCTACATAAAAAACTTGTGTTCTCGTCGTATGACAGATGATCAGAATTTCAGGTTCGCCACCGATAGCCCTCTGCCGCGGTTGATCATGGTCGTGGACAGCATTGTTTTCGTCGAGTCATGGGTTTAAGTTCTGTTGCCACAATAGACCCGCCGTATAACGAGGCTGATGCACGTTAAATCTGGTCGAAGTTCAAAGTTCTCCTGATTGCTTTGTACGGAAGTTTGGAAAGGGAGGTGGCAGAGTTCAGGTGTCGTCCTCATCACTTGACCGAGGCTCCAAATTACGAGGTCTGTCGCCAATAGCTCTCTAATTTCTTTTGAATGCGACGTTAATTAACAATCTATCTTAAACAAAATGTGCATTGTATTGTCATCAAAAAGTTTCGCCCAACATTCTAGTGGCGTTTCCTAATTTCGGTTTAGTTTTTTGACATCTGTTAAATGTCAAGTGACGAGTTTATAATACTATAAATAGATTATAGTATTATGACACCTTGTTCGCACATTTTTAGATGATTTTTTTTTGTCGAACAGTGTCGTCTTTTCTGGCAAAAAATTGTTCTGAAGTAGACGACCCCGTAAGCACTTTCTAAATTCTAAAATATTTATTTCGGAATCGGAGTCGAACGATTACATTGTCCGCGTCAATATTCGTAAGGAGTCTTTGCTCGCTGTTTATGTTCGTACGCTCCTTTCGGTCACCTCCTGGTCATTCAGTGCTAGACTGAAGTGAAAACACCTGGGAAGGAATCTCTTCCACTTCACATTCTTTCAACAATAACAACCTAACCTCGAAATGCAGATTTGCTCCCTCCCTGACCTTGAGAAGGTACCATAAGTCCTAAGTATTACTCCTTTTCAAAGGAAGTAAAGCAGCTGTGGAAGATTATTCCGTCTCGTATGCTGACGGGTCAAGAAGTACTGCCGTGGGTGGAGAATGATGTATGGAATAGAAATCTAAAAATAACAGAGCTAAGTAATGAGTAAGTGGCAAAATGAATTGATAGACACGCTGAAGAAATAGTACAGAAAGTAATTATCATAGGATGTGAGGAAAACTGTATATGTCAAAAAAGAGAACATTGTGCTTGTACTCGTACGTTAGAAAGATTTTAATTTTAACGTAGAGAATACATTGGACAAGTTATTGCTTTGAAAATGAAATATAATTAAATCCAACGCACTTACAATAAGTATTGTTGAATATTTAGGTAATTTTGCAGTATTCTGAATCTATTGATATCGATGTTTAGGGTGCTTGCAATAGAAAGTATACCGTTGTACTTGATTTTAATAATTTTTATATTTTTAAAATCAAGTACAGCGGTACTCTTTGTGATGTAGGGCTGTTAGGGATTTTCTCTTCACTAACCTCGGGCATTTTTTGGTAATTTGAACTGCAAACAATTACAACCCATTGAAAACCAACGAATGGTAGTTTAGATGAATATAAGAAGTGTAGTGAACTGAATTAGAGATAGTGATATATAAGTGAAATAGAATCGATAGGTAAAAGAATGAAGATAAAGGATAACGACAAGCCGATAGATATTGTTTATTGCAGTTGAATCATCGCAATTAATTGTTTAAACTGAAAGTAGTTGGAAGTGATCCATGATCAGAATAATTGGAGTCGAATTTCCTATAATTGAATAGTTCACGGATCGGAATGAGACTTCAATTATTTGAACGTGAACTAGGATAAACTGCGATCTTGCACATTCTTTGATTGATAATACAATCTGTTGTCCTATTAATTTCTTCATCAGGAGTTTTGAACTTTATTGACTGTAAGATGGCTGTGTAGAGTTATAAATAAAGAAGGAAGACCGTTACAGCTTAAAGTGTAAACAGTGTGTTAGTGATACAAATGAACCATTGCTGGTAGCCATGAACTAGTAAACTATGAAATTCCTGTTCGCTCTGTTCAAAGAGTATAATGCAAATAGTGAAATCAATTCACATTATCAACTGTTTGTGAAAACAGAAGTAGCAACATCTTTGCGAATAAATTTTTTTGATTGTTGTAATTTGCTTTTTATTTATCGGTCATTTTAAATTACCTGCCTGTCTTGTGGCCGCGGTAGCCTAATGGTCATGGTTGGGGATGGCGTTATTTTTTATAAGTCCCGAGTTCGAGCCCTGATGCCACGTTAGATCCGTCATGTAGTTGGGTTGATTCACATAAAATCCGTCCGGCCTTGGCGTAGAGAGTGGTGCCAGCTCGTATATCGTCCTCGTCACTTGACTGACGTTCAGAATTACGAGGTCCATTGCCAATAGCCCTCATGTTGTATCTCAGTACTACGTTAATAAACAATCGGTCAAAATACCTACTGCCATTATTAGCAGATTTTTTTCTTGTGTGTTTTTAAATATTTGTAATTTTAATGAGTAATTCCTGTTTTTGAACTCCCATTTTGCATTGAATTAACTTAAAAATCGAAGGAAAAATATATAAATTACAAAAGACATTCTTATACTTCTTTCACATCTGTTATGAATTTGAAATAAATTTTTGTCGCTTGGAGCATCCATACGTGTAAAATTAGGTTACTGCCCTGACTAATAACAAAACCTAGCGAAACGTTATTTTTAAGACTGCAGTATTGTTTGAAACCTCTTGCATTCCAAGTATTATTTAAATCAGTATTGTGTTAATATCTTCCAAAAAATTTCTTTCCCTTAACTATTTTGCAATTTCAGCTATTACCAAGAAATACAATGACCTTTAGCGCAATGTTTTCTTTGCTTTTGTTGATAGAATTCCAAGAATCGTCGAGAGAACAAAAATGTCTCGCGTATCAATCCAAGATCCATAATGATTTTTATGGTGTCATGGCTCTTGCCCACCTTTATCCGAAAGCCCAGTTCGTTGAACACATACACTCACACCTTCCGTTAGTCCATTTGTCCTTGGAAGCGTTGGTGCATGTGGCGTTAATAGGAAAAAAACAACTCGCGTGATTTGGGTTCTGTGACGATTTGACCTTGCCCTGCTTGTTGTAGCGTCTTCATTTTCGGATGCGTTATTCATACGCGTCTGTAAACCGACACATCATTTTTTTTGTGTGTGTTAGAATCTTTTCCTGTGTAGGCAAATGTGTTCACTTTAATTAAATTAGTGGGTGTGTTGCATAACGTTGTGAAGGTTATTAACCCGACACGACTTCTAACAGGTGTTATTTCTTAGTGAAAATATAATTACTCTGTCAATAAAAAAATGTACGTTTTCCATCAAATAAAAACACATTTGATTTTTATATGTTTGACATGCATTTTCCCCAAAGATTGGACATATTTTTAAATTTTGGAAGTCGCTGAATTATTAGTAATCGAGCCTAAATTCATCACATCATAAATTCATCACAATTGTTGATCACAAATATATATTTAAAACAATTTTTATATTTTAACGCTTACTATTAAAATAATGAGTGTTTGGCGCAACTTGGGCAAATATGGTTCTTGTAAAATGAACCAAATTATCAGTGAGATGTACTTAAACAGTTAATTAATATTTAATCTAATTGAGTTTTGCCCCTGACTTATATTAAATAATCCGCTTGCCGGGTATTTCATAAACCCAAATCGCAGTTCGTAGCAACTGGTGGAAAGGTGTTGAATTCAAACTTTACTTCCTTCAAAGCAGACCATTACAACTAGTTTAACTGTGACTGACAATCGGGTAATATTTTGATGGCGAATAAATGAAGTATCTGTATGAAAGCGAAAGGATATGACTAGTTTAATTTTAAGGCATCACTTGGATGCCCTAGAAGCTCTTTTATGGCCTTTTAGGCCTTATGGTCTTACGGCCATTTTGATTTAGTGTACATAATGTTAATCCTATGGAATTAATTACTACTACCGTCCTCAAATCTATACCATTTAATCTATTTGAATACAAAAAATTGAATCCGAAAGAGCAAAAAGTAATGGTGGTTTCTGCTAAAAATTACATTTTCCCTCCGATTTTTAAAAATATTTTCGCCCCTATTGTAATAATTAATTTTTTGTCTGTTTTCCAGCCTTTAAAAGGTAAATCCGCAGAAACCTCAAACCCCCCCCCCCCCTCTTTCGGATGCATTCTTTTGCATTCAAATCGATATAGTATAGATTTGAGGACAGTATTGGAAATTCCAAAGGATTAACGTTACGTTTACGAAATCAAGATGGCTGGGAGACAGGCTCCATTCTTACTTCAGCATCTGATTAGGATATGGCGCCTTCAAGAAAAAGTGAATTTCCTTAACTGATCAAAAATATTTGTAACACAAGTAATTCGCAGATTTTTTTTGTCCCTATATTTATCTCTTAGTTTTTATTAAATTCTAATGTACTCTCATGAAGCTAATATATATATATATATATATATATATATATATATATAAAAAGCCCAACTGCGATAGACACTCCATAATCAGTCACTGCGTGCCATAGTTTGAGGATTACTATTTTATATCTAGATCTTTTGCGATTTGTTACAGATTGTAAACTCAATTCATTTTTCTGAAAGCAGTGATTTCATCTTTCGCTAAGTTTGTAATTTTTAATAATTGATACTTTGGATAAAAAGAGTGGTCGCGGTAACCTTGTGGTCATGGTCGCGAACTCGCAGCTGGCGTTGTTTCCGTCGAATCGTGAGTTCGAGTTTTGATACCACTTAAAACCCACCGTGTAGTGGTTGAAGTCTCACGTCCTCCCGAAGACGTGGTGTGGAAGTTTGAAGAGGGAGGTGCCAGCTCAGGTGTCACCCTCGTCTCTTGACCGAGGTTCAAATTCGCCAGAAGCCCTCGTGTTGTTTCTGAGCGCGACGTTTAAAAAGCAGTCAATCAGGTGCATGAAGAGAAAAATGACGTATAAACATTTCCTACAGCTGTAATATAATTGTAATAATTATTTATCTGGTTTATGAAATTGAATTTTTATTTGTATTTCTATAGTATGGGAGAAAAACGCGCGTAACAGTGCCATATGGCAATTTACTTAAAAGCCATACATTATTGCATACTTGATGAAAATGGAAATCGGATGTCACGTGACATGGGTGGACTCGTAATTTTCGTGTTTCCGTAATTTGATATACCTTTTCCTCGTCTTTCTACGCATTTTACTGTAAAAATCTTAATTTATCTTTTAAACTAATTCCGCAGCTTGCAAGCATTAAAAAAATCCGGGTTTTTTTTTTCTATTGAATATCTAGATAATTAAAAGAAATTTTTAATCGGATCGTTGAAGCGACAGTTCACTGTGTTAAGAATAGTTAAAATAGTTCTGGTCTACTAGTCCACCGTTAAGTTTCTGTCACTCTGAAAGTGTCTGATACGGATCCAAATCGGTCACAGGCTTGTTTTTATATAAATTCTTTTGTTTTCTAAAAATTCATTAAAAGTTACTTACGGATTTTCCGTTTGTTCCACATTTTCATCAGGAATAACTAGCAAGTTATTATCTGAGTGATTCTTTTTGTATGCTTGATGCAATGAATTATCTTTTTATATCTTTTATCACGAGAGTCGTTTAAAATATATAAAATCGGACAATATAATTATTAATTTTATTGAGATACTGTACCTAAATAAAAATAAATTTGAATAAAAATAGTTTGATATAACTATTAGTTCCGATGTGTTACGGCTATGGTTGCAATTCGTGTTGCTTTTCTTTTTATTTATTGTAAATGTAGTTTACTATTCCTAATCATTCTAGTTGTAATGAGCATGCGATTTTGTTTTCTCTGAAATTAGAAATGAAATACCACGGATCTTTATTCACGATCAGGGCGGCTTTAATGAGTTCCACTGCAAAAAGCGCATAAGCGAATTTAAAATTTATTTTTATTTATCCTGTTCGTACTGCTACTTCATAATGATTTCCTTTCGCTTGAATATTGTTGCAGTTAGGATGTTCTTCGATTGAAATAATTAGTGTTTGAAATTACAGGGTTAAAATGAATTTCATTCTAATTATTAGAACATTTTTAATTATTTTTCATTCTCCTCTGGAGCTCTTCAGGTTAGTACAGGCATCACACACCTCAGGAATCCCAGTGATCGTTTTCTTTCCCAAGGAGCCCTCAGGGGCTTACCTTCTTCAGGTAAGTATGACATCACTCACCCGAGGCACCCTAGTGATCTTTTCCCTTTCACATTGAGTTTTCTGTCTTTTGTCAACACGAGCGACACACCTCCAGGAAACCCTCAGGTGTTGAAAGAATAGTCCCATCGTAGCTCAGTCGTGTCGTAAGAGGCGACTAAGATGGATACCAGTGTTATATCAGGGAATCTAAGGAACTTGCCTTGTTTTGGTAAGTACGGGTATCATGACCTCGAGGTATCCTAGAGATATTTTTCTTTCCTATTGGGTTTACTGTCTTTCGTAAACTTGGGTGACGCGCTCCCGACATACTCTAGCGATCCTTCTCTATTTTCGACTCTCCTTGTCTATCAATGTTTTTAATCTTTTTTTTTCTTCCAATTCTTTCATTCGTTTACATAACCTTTTTTGGGCGCTGCAGGAGAGGGGGAAGGGGGAGTTGCCAGCTCAGGTGTCGTCTTCGTCACTTGACCGAGGTTCAAAATTACTAGGTCCGTCGCCAATAGCCCTCGTATTGCTTCTAATGCGACTTTAAATAAACCCAAAACTTTAAAAAAGAAATTGGTGCAGCAGGGCCACATTTGGCTATTGAACCATTTAAATACTGTCACTCACTCGTTTGTCTTCAATTTTTTCTGGTGTCTAGATCACAGTTTTACCTTATTTGGCGCAGCATGGCTATGTCTGGCTGTTGCGTCATTGAGATATTATCACTCACTCGTCTTTTTTCGAACGTCTAGATCATAGCCTTACCTCGTTTGGTGCAACATAGCCACATTTGGCTCTTGCGTCATTAAACTTCTGTCATTCAAACCCCCGGGATACCCTTGCGATCTTTTTTCATCCCCGCCTTGTCAACCAATTGTTATCGTTTTCCTCCCGATTTTTTGAAACGTCTAGATCACAGTTATGCCTTGTTTGGCGCTGCATCGCCCTATCTGCCATAAAACTTCACCATCATTCTTCCACTCACTTATTTTTCATTATATGGAAGCTGAACGGTTGAAAATACTGTTTCAGGTGTCGTCCAGTGGTCACTAAGGTTAAGGTCACCAGACGGGTAATATTCAATTCAATACATAAATCTCGGATTTCGAAGATCTCTGATAGCTGTAGTGCGAAGTCAGATTAAGCTGATACAGGTATCTCTCGTGTCACAAAAATGTACCACCATATTTGTTGTCCATTATGTAGCTTTTTCCCGCAGAAAGCCAATCATAAACATTTCGTAGTGAAATAAGTACAAGAATTTTCGAAGGATTTAAATTTCATCATTCTTGAAGGAGAAAGGGGAACAAAAAACGACCCGTCATTAGCCACCGATTTTTAGACATCTAACACACTTTAATGGATCCCTTCCCTTCTTTATGAAAGCTGACATTTTCACTTAATTAACAAGAATGTTCTTTTGGAAGCTCATTGTTAAGATGGCGTGTTCCTTTTTGAAACATTTCAAAAGCAGACGTTTGAAACTCAAATGATGGAAGAAAAAAGAAGTTGAGCAATAACTGTTATCTTCGAAGGGAAAAAAAAATTGAAAGAGGGAAGACTATTTCATACTTCATGGTCGGGTAGCTTTTACTATGTAAGTAAAAGATCGTTGTAAAGATAATGGAATCCTCCATGTGGAACAATTTTTTTTCCCTACATTAATCTGGAAACCTATATATACATACTTTCAAGGTCTCATGAAACTAATTTGGGAGTACTTAATTGAACTAAGGAATCAAAGAACAGTTTTGCTCCACCGATTTTTACTTTTAATTATTACTCGGGTTGCATTCGCTAATAAGTTATTAATTTTGTTTATTATTTTATTAATCATTTTTCGAACTTTCGGGAAATGTTTTCTTTCGATGAAGTTTTGTTCCCAAGTTCAACGAAAATTGGGTGACCGCGATAGCCTGGTGGTCATGGTTGTGGGCTCTCGGCTAGCGTTGTTTTCGTCGAGTCATGGGTTCGAGTCTTGATGCCAATGATGCTCGGGGCCGATGCATGTTAAATCTGCTCAAAGTCCCAAGTCCTCACGTTGGCGTGGTGGGGAAGGTTTGAGTGTTAGGTTCCAAAGTGTCGTCCTCGTCACTGGACCAAAGTTCAGAATTGCGAGGTCCGTCGCCAATAGCCCTCATGTTACATTAACAAACAATCACTCAATGAAAATTAGGGGAAGAGAGATTTTTCTCGTGAGGAATAAGTACTTCTGCTTACAATTTACGAAGAATGTTTAAAGCATCATGTAATCAGTAATTAAGTATTTACACAAAAATAAACAAAGCTTATACAAGCGGCTCTAGATGAGTTCGAAAGGGCTTAGAAAGGAACGTCCGTCCCGCTAAATCTTGCTGAAAAAGAAACCCATAGGATGATATTTTAACGCTTGTAATTGGCTGTCGGTGATTTCATGTGCGTTTCGAATATCGGTCATTGAATTCTATACGTCCATTTACATAGCATAAAACTGAAAAAATCGTGATTTTTGTTATATTTGTTCTGTAAATGTATGATAGCATATGGTTCCCACTTTTTAAAATAACACGTGTTTGAAAGAAATCTCATGAAGTGTGTGTGAGGGGGAGGTCAATATTTAAACATTTATGAACTTTTTGTTGTATGTATGTCTACATATTTTCTTCAGGAAAATATTCCGATTTTATAAGATAAATGCATTATAATAAAATTTAATGAACATCGTTTAAATTCTATCAATAGATGAACGGTTTCGATTTTTCGAAGTTTTCACTCTCCGTTTCATATAGTGTGGGTTTCCGTCGACCTCGGATGCCACTAAAGACCCACCGTGTAACCGAGACTGATGCGCGTTAAATTTGTTGTTGCTCAAAGTGCTCCCGTTGGCGTGATGTGGAAATTTAGAAAGGGAGGTGCCAGTTCCGGTGTCATCTTTGTCACTTGACCGATGTTCAAAATTACAATATCCTTCGTTAACGGCCCTCGTGTTACTTCTCAGTGCGATGTTAATAAATACATCTTCATTTCATATTGTAATTGATCACGTGATCGAGTATTATGGATTTTAGACTTTTTTGAACTCTGCTATTGTCGCGATGAATTTCCCCCTTCAGTATGTGGACGAGCTGTAAACCAACTTTTTAATAGAATGATCTTTGTGTTTTGTTTGGAGCTTATTAGACCGGTAAAAATTTCTTAAAAAAATGCATTAAATTATCGTATGCATCATTGGCTATTTTTAAGCGAGCTAACTTAATTAGTGTGCTATATTTAATGGTGCTCCCCGTGTGCGATTCGAAGATGCGATATCTTAAGTAGGTTTATTAGCACAATAGTGAATACTTCCTTATATTTTGATTTAATTTTGAATAGATACTCGGTTTTATTGTTTTTCCTCTCCGTTGAACGACAGATTACAAAATGGAAGCTTTTGAGTCATGCGTATGTAATTTTTATGAATTTAGAATTTTATTTATTGAGAGCCAAATCATGATCCGTGAAGGTTATACTAATTCAGGCATGACTTAGTGACATGTGGTTGGCGTGGGAGGGATTTCTATTATTTTAGTCTTCTTCCCCGTCTTTCGAATTTCATTTCCCATGCGCTTTTGCAAAAAAGAACCATAAAATGTCTATATTAGGGAAAACTCTTTAGGGCTACTTATATCTTCTTAAAATTCGTCAGTCTGGATACAATATAAGCTATAATATTTTACTTGTTTTTTTTCCCCATGATTTCTCCATAACCATTTTGTTTTGCAGTAAATCAGATGGTACAGTCGAATTTTATCGATTTTCGAAGAATTGTCATCAACGAGTTTGCGATTTCTTGGTGTGATTGCAAGATGAATGAACTCTTGGTTTTTAAAAAAGATTTTAATGTCATACACATGTGAATGAGTCAATGTACCAGGTAGAGCTTTTTCGCATTTTGGCGGCGGATGCTTTCCTGACTCCTTGGAGGGGGAGAGAGTTGACTTTGGAGTGCCCCTGGTCAATTGGGTCCGAAGGAAAGTTGACCGAGCGCTTTTTGTTGCGTTTTTACCAACTGGAGTAAAAGAGACGCCTCTCTCGGGCTGATTAATAAGACGTTTTAATTTCTGGCGTTGTTGTTGTTAAAGAGAGCCGCAACATACTCCCCTTCCAATGTCATCGTGATGAAACATTGCATTTGTAAAGGAGGTCGGTTTTGCCGCCATTGCTGCAATTTATACACATAACTTCCCTGCTGAATTGAGCTTTGATTTGGACAGTTTCCGTTTGACGTTATCGACTGTCTCTTGTTGAGTGGCGGGCCTCGTCGATACGTGCGCCGTAGCCGGATTATCATTATTTGTGATTTATATGCGATTATTTTGGTTAGACTCACAGAGGCAAGTGTTTTGCATAGCGGATTTCTGAAACTAGTCGATTTTTTTCCTTCAATTTACTGCAGAGATGGCAAAATGCCTGTTCAGTCTGAAACGCTCATATGGATATAAAACTAAGGTTGGTGAATAGGAAAGAGGTGGTGCATTAGACGACGTCTCTATGATCTATTAACATATTCTTATTTTTCAAAGTGCTGTTTGAAGATTGGGGGTCTGTGTAGCGGTCCAGTGGATATCTAGAAACAGTTCCAATGGATATCTAGCGGGGAGAATAGGGAAAAGAAGAATTCCATTCATCGGTTAAATGGAATCAGTAGTTAATTCTTAAAAAGAACTGGAAGGTTGAAAAAGTGGGATTTGAGGTGGAAGTTAAGGAATGCTATATCTTTCAAGATCCTCACACGTAGATGTAAAATTACCATTGAAAAACTCACCTTTTGTTTGAGGGAAATAACAGGAAAAGGGAAATTTCAGTTCACTGCTTGGTGGACTTCATTTTCTCAAATGTTCATCGTTTAAATAATATTAGTTAAATAGAAGTTTAATTGGGACCAGTGTAAGAGTTCTTTATATCCTGGGTTCATCATAGCGCGGGCATTCATGGGCTTAGCTTCATAAGGAAGGTACATGTTTCCCGAGGCACATTAGTGATCTTTTTCTTTCTCAAGCGGTTTACTGTCTTAGGTAAACACGGTTGACGCCTTCCCCCCCCCCCCCGAATACATTAGCGGTTCTTTATTTTCGACCCTCCTTTTTAACTTTCTTTCCTGTTTTTCAAACTTCTATACCGTAATTACACCTTTTTAGCGCAGCGTAATCATATCTGGCTCTTGTGCCATTAAATTTCACAATCACTATTTTACTCAATGTAGCTAGGTTTGAATGATTTTCTTTGTTTGAAAATATGCATTTTATTTCCTTTTTGAAATTGCGTATTGTTTCCTAATTTTTTTTTTAAAAAAAATTCTTTGCACGGGATGAAATTTCACGCATGTGGCTTAACATTTTTTTAGCAGTTCCTGCCGCCCTATACGTTATGAGTTTAAAAAACAACAACGATAAACTACCCTTGTAATTTTTTCCCCCGGTTACCTACACTATAAATAAGTCCCTTTATGACAGTTATACTTGGAAATAGCATTAAATTTTTTCAAAATACGAATCTGTTATTTCGTTAAGATCTTACTCGATATCGTGCAACTGTTCACCCCGTACTTTCTCAAAGTAGCAAGCTGGACCCCGATTTTCTCCCCTTCATGCATGACGCATCTGAATACCATTTGCGAAATCTCATCGTGGATTGGTCGCCTCCCGTATTTAAGACCCCAAAGCGCTACGTTTTTTTTCTTCTTCTTTCTTTTCAAGATGCACTTCCCCCTTTTCTATTCTGTCTCTTTCCTTTTCACAAGATTCTTTGTGACTTTTCTTTCCCCCGAAGAACGCGACTGAGGTGGATAAAAGGTCCTATAAACTAAATCTTTCACTACCCCGTGTTCGTACCTCTTGTGGCCTCCTCAAGATAGACAGTTTAACATCGTGGCGGTTTTTTTTATGGTTCGTTCCAAGCATATTTCCTTTACTACGAGTTCCGTAAGAAATATTTAAGGATTACCTGTATCTTATTTCGTGTAGATGTATAAATAAGACAGACTTATTAAAAGTGTACCTTTTGGTGCTATATACCAGGAATAGCCTTAGCGGGGCTCGCTATCAGCGTGCGGCTCGAAAACAGATAAAATATTTATATAGAATAAAGTTAACTAAAACTACTTTATCCAAACGTAATTAATTGAATTTTTTTTACAAAATTGTTATTAAACTTAAACTAATCAATATCCAAAAGTAATGATTTTATTTCATTTCTTGTTAGGTGAGAACCTTAATGTTATTTAAAAAACAAATGTAAATATTGTACTGATTCCATCAAACAATCGTTTAAAGAAAATCATCAAAAGTTACATTGCGTTTGATGTCTTAACAGTTAGCTTCCGAAAGTTTATGCAAATCGGTTAAAATAGAGCAATGTTTATTTTTAATAAATTTAAAATGCTGTATACAAAAGCAACAATGAGAAGTTCCGAAAACTGAGATTAATTCCTGAACTAATTGGTTTTAGGATATTTTTGTTCTGGAACTTGTATCCAAAGCTTAATAGTTGAACCACCATTTTGTCTAGAAGGAATAATTCATAAAGTAGTGTCATTTTGGAGGAAAAAGAAGTTTAATGTAAGGAAATTTTACGATATCTATCTGGCAACACTAAATAAACGTCTTTCAAATATTCCTGCCTGAAATTTGGTTACCAAAGGCTGTGTTGTTAGCCACTTCTCCGATTTATTGACTGTGCCCGTCTCTTATAGACGATAAACGAATATGTACCTGTTCCCTTTTGAATATGCAACTGTCCTCTTATGAATATGTAGCTGTCCCCTTATGATTAAGTAATTGTAGTCCTTAACCGAAATAAGGAGCTTTGATATATCAGTCGAAGAGATACTATTGTATATCATCATGTATCTCGTATTTTTTTTTAATGTACTTATGTCTTGTGTTTCAAGACCCTAATAGTCCAATATCCCTTAACGTAATTCGGCCGCGTTGACAATTAAATGAAACGAGAACAAAAAATATAGATACTTTTTATGTATTTCTCAGACTCGGTGATATTGTAAATAGTTGATTTCAATAACAAGGAAAACAAATTTTTAAAAAGTTGTTAAAATGTCTTTTGCTTGCTCTGTGTACTACTATCTTGCGGCAATGTATCTCTGAATTCCCAGAAATAATTCAATATTACTGAGTACTTTTTGATGCTCCATCAGTAAACGAGATAATGGTGTTAAACTTATTCCGTCACAGCTGAGAGTAGGAATTTATTCAGTTTTTTTTTTTTTTTTTTGGTTAATTTTCATACCTTCGCTTGGGTATTGCACGTTTTTTCGGTATCAGTCAATTGTAAAAGAATTCGGATTTGAATTGATTAAAACACTGAATGTGTGTTTATGAATTATTAATTTTTTTTGACACTTAAATCTGAAAAAAAGTGCAAAAATTAAAAGTATTTCTCCAATGATGAATCGAATTGGGAAATGGGAGTTCCATTTGAGTAATAAAAAAAAAAATTTCATCCATGAAATAATTTCTGTTTATAAACTATGAAAATGATTTAAGTTATGCTGTGCCGAATAATTGAAACATAAACAGTAAAATGCGTATTGTGTTCTAGTTGAAGTTAGAAAGTAGTGACCACCAGTAAATTGTTTTATTTTGGGAAATAACACTATTCTGATTATAGGAAATTTTAAATCATAAATACATACTAAATATCCCCCCCCCTTCATTCTTCGACTTACCATTTCTGTCATTTTTCTTTCATTTCTGAAAAAATTCCATATAGAATTTTTTTTAGCTTTGACTTTTATTTTTCTGACTTAATGGAGTTGTATTGCTATCTCTCTGTTTAATATGTAATTTATATTAGTAACATATTAATTTATTTTAGAAGAAATTAAATTGCTTCGATTACTTTTTGATACTTAAAAAATCCAAGTCTCGTGTCTGTAATTTTTTGTGAAAATGGCAGATATGAATATAGGAGCATTAGCTTTCATGGCATACCTATTCGTTAGTTGTAGATGCTTAAAAATATTCAAGTGATTCGTTTTAAAAGCACAGTTGATATCATTTATTATAATTATTATACTAAAATCCAATTATTTTTAAAAATATTTTGTATAAATTTTATTCTAATTCTTTTTGCGACACAAAACTGATAAGAGTTATTTTTCTTTTTCTTTTTGTAACTTAAAAAATTCAAATTTAAGAGGTGGTTTGAAAATAGTATTTTAAAAAAATTCGTCCTTGAAAAGTTTATTCTGTGTAATAAACCAATACAAGAATTAAAAAATATTTTTTTAACGAAAATAAATGTTTTTTTATAGAAGAGAAAGTATGCAAAAATATAAATATTGCATGAAATAAAGTAATAATAAATGAAATACTAAACTTGAATAAATGTATAAAAAATACGGTGGGGGGTTGTACTTTCACTGTTAGAAATTCAAATTAATGAAGTTTATCATCGTATTGATATTTTACGATATTCTTTCAGTTCGAGCCTTATCATTGTTAGCGAATTGTTGCGAATATAATAATATAATTAATATTCTGTGTGTTTCAGGCTGAATTGCTAAAAATTTAATACATACGTTGATAGTTTAGATGATATATAACAGAACGTGCTAATATATTTTTGTGTGCGCGTGATGTTTTTGTTAATACAAAACCCAATTTAGAGCTATTGGAAAAAAAAAAAAAAAAAAAAAAAAAAAAAAAAATTTTATTAATAAAAAAAAAAATTTAAAAAAAAAAAAAAAAAAAAAAAAAAAATGTGTGAATCGGTTAAATTATTGTATCATAGAAAAAATGTTCTCCATTAGCCTTCATTCTGTTCTGTTACAAAAACCGTAATGTAAAATTAAAAAAAAAATTCTCATGTACGCCTAGTCTTCCAACTTTCAAACACAGTAAAAATCAACTTCAGTTGTACCTACCTTTCTTTGTGGTCAAAAGGTTTTCAGTGTGGAATCGTCTCACGGCAGACTTAACACACTAATGATTTGTTCCCATCCCCTTGGGCACTAAGCCCTGTCGTTACTTTCACTCAATCCTTTCCAACCACCATGCAACAGGTTTAGGCTCTTCTCATCCCCGCCATTACATCCATGCCTGCAGCTGAAGACGCTATTGTAGGGTCATCAGCCGGTATATTTTTTTCTCTTTCTCTTTTCTTTATTCAATCTTTTTTTTCCTCAGTTAAATAGCCAGAGGAGGGTGACCTTGCTAATGTTTTTCGTTTTAACGTTACTTGACTTTCACTCTTTGCCTTTGTCAACAATAAAGGGTTTTGTTTTTGCACTGCTGTGGAAGGAGTTGTTTTCTTGGTCTCGTGTGATGTTTATAAAGTACATATTTCGCTATGTATCTGTGTGAAGTAAAATAAAGGCTCTGATGATCCTAAGATCATACAAGTGCCTTAAGGAGAACTATGGTATGATGAGAATTTTGAAGGTCTTTTTTTTGCATTTTTCTTTTCAACCCAATTAATCCAAGGACCGATTTCAATTATGGTTATTGGAAAAGTGATTTTATAAATGTATCGGTAGGAAAAGAGTCAAAAAATATTTTGCAATGGCATTGCGCGGGAAATTCTTGTGGCTATCTACAATTCCTAGCATTCATTGACACTGGTTTGCTACTCTTATCTTATCGAAAGAGACGTTTGGAATTGAAGAAAATCGAAGAAGACACTACTCATATGTACGGTGAGAAGAAATATATCAAATCGTAGTTATGATTAGAAAGGTTTAGTATAAGATTATGAAAACTTTTGAACTGGTTATGTGATTGGCAAAATTTGAAATTTTTAAGTTTTGGTTCATAGAATTATGAGCACATTTTCAATCCCTATATGTAACGAGGATATTTTCATGAATTCAATCATACAGTTTTATTATACCCGAGAACACAATTTGAGTATTACTTTTGTAAATCAGCTTAATTTATGTGGTTCCATAGTAGAGAGCAACATGTTTCTCTTTACACAAATAAATATTGCTGCTTATTTGAAATAAATGTATTTTTAAGTTTTTATGGATTATTTCCATTTATGATCCGATCGCTCTTTCACTATCTTAACATCAGTCTAATGCGAACATTGATTAATCTCATTAGATTGATTTGTTTGTGATTTTGCTGTATTTTTCTCTTTAATTATTGTAATTGAAAAAGAGTGTTAATGTTTTTTTTGAATTCAGCAGAATGTATCCATTTACTGAAAAAAACAAAAGCGTGAAAATAAGGTGGGATGATGAGTTCTTGTACAGCCTTTTGAATACCGAGCGACGATATATCGTCGTTCACAATACTTGCGAAAACTTTATAAAAAAATATATCAAATAAAAATGTGTTAGCTGCTGAGCTTCCATTTTCGCGAAGGATCGTTTGGGTTTAATAAAAGATATACGTTATACATAGTATTTTATTTCTTGAGATAAGTAACACACGGACAACAATTTCACATATAACTTCAAATCTACAATGAAAATAAAAGGGCGGGGTGTCACGACATGAGCACTCTTCCCATTCTTGGCCTTCACAGTAGCATTCCTTCTTTCCTGATCGCTAGAGGACGCCTCTGTTGCTCGAGACAATCACTATGCAGTTAACAATAAGGGCGGTTATAAAAATAAATAAGTAAAAAATAAATAGCTAAGATTATGTTCGGCACTATAAATGGGCTGAAATATTAAGATAACATAGTTATCTATCTTAAAAATACGCGCTACCGTTTTGCCTAATCTTTATTCTTAAATAAAGATTTTGAATTCTAACTGCGGAGTGAAAGCTTTTATTTTATTTATTTGTATTCTTGGTATTTAGTTTACCATAGTTAATAATAGTGCTACTTGTATCCATTACCGTATTCTTCGGATCATAAGACACAAACAAATTTAATGGAACGATTTTTAGAAAATAGTATTATATTTTATTGAATTTAGTAAATTTACTATTTCATCTATAAAAAAAAAAAGGGGGGGGGAAATTAGCCAAGGATCAAATTGAACAAAATTATACGAACAATATATGTTATGATTTATATAAAGGCTGAACAACTTCTCCCCCCCCAAATAAAGATTTTTTTTTTTCCATATTTAAAATGGCATTTTCACTATTATTTTATATAGATTAGAAGAAAACACAAATAAAATATAAATGTAAGTTTGAAATAATATTGAGCCAACAATAATTTTTACTTAACTTTTATTTATTATTAAAATAATTTTATTAACATACTATACCAATTTTATTAACATATTGCGCTTGCAACTGCACCTCTCCTGCACAGCTTTTATACCACATAAAAATTCATATATTTGAATGGAAAACTATAAGACATGTTCCATATTTTTGAATGAAAAACAAGACACGTTAATTCGAAAAGTCGCATCTTAGGGTCCGAAAGAATATGGTAAATAAAAGCATAAAATATAATCATATTAAAATTGCCTCTGAAAGTGCAATGGTAAACTACGAGGGCACTCATGTACGAGGACTTATATTTTTTTTATTGCTTTTTTGTATCCTTTTGCGATAACGATTCGATAAGCCAATACATATATAATGGACCCTTTCCATTTTTCTTTTGATGTTTAACGTCAACACCGTGATAAGAAGAATCTACCGATACATGCAATACTTGTTTACTTTTGATCTGTTAACAAACAATAACACAAAACTAAGTAAGGGTATGATAATCAAATAGCCTTGAGCACGAAACATTTTGGAAAAGCGGCCAATATTGCCTATTTCTGTAGTATGATTTTTTTTTTTTTAAAAACCCCCCCGGGGGGGGGGTCGGAAGAAAATTAAAGTAGTATACATGAACAATAATTAAGTAATATACATTAACAGCACTTGAAAAATGTTTTTTTCTTCTGTTTTATCGGTTTATATTTTGAAGTTTATTACGACTTTGCTAATCCTTTACCTTTGTTTGTATATAAAAGGTGTATTTATTCTCTGTATTTATTGCATATCTCTTATGTTTGCTATGAAATTATCTCTGGAGATCCATTGTACTTTTTCGAAGTACTATGGGTGTATACTGGATGGATTTCTGCTTTATGAACAAGAATGATAAGGTTTACTTTTTTTTTTAAAAAAAATAGAAAAAAATATAGTGATTTCTAAAATAAAGGAATTTTCTAGGTCAAAATTAAATTCACTCCCATCATCAGAGTTCCTTCCCCTCCAATAATAGAGATGCGCCAATCGTTGCACAACTTCGTTTAAGTATCAAAAGCCGGTATAATTTACCCCTTCTCTTCCCAATTTTTATTTTTTAATAATTTTTTTTTTTAATGAGGCTTTTTGTGTGGATTGATTGAACTATGACTAGCCCTCTGAGGAAAAAATAGATATTATTCGCAATGTCAACATCTAGTATTTTCAAAAATATTGCATGTATGGAAGCCTTTTTTTCAATTATTTATTTCTGAAGGAAATTATTAATTTCTGAGTTGTCCTGTAGAAATGGCGCTTGCTCTTTTTTCGTTTGAATGTGCTTAATCCGGTTTATTAATTTATCAAAATGGGAAAATGTTAAGTATGCATACGATATTTCTTTTCCTTTTAAATTTCTGAAAGTGGTTTTATGGTGACACCCTCCTTCCATTTCCCTCGTTTTGTTCAATCCTGTTTGCAACGTCTGTTGTTCTTTTCTTACAGTACCGTCATTTGTTGGATTAAGATTTTGTGGTTTATTTCTTTGTTTAGAAGGGTGTGTTTCTATTCTTGTGCTGTGCTCCACGATCGAAAATTTCCAAGAAAACGGTGCTGCATTTGGATGAAGAGCCTCTCCCTCCTCTCTAGTGTCGACACGTCTTTTCTTTCCTAGGTTGCCCTTTTCTTTCTTTTTGCGACTTCAGCATTCGGTGTTTTTTACTAATGATCTTATGTGGGGGGAAATAGTATGATAAAGAGCCACCGAAGTAATAAGTTTTCAATAAAATTTTAATATTTAAAGCTAAATATTTTAATTTTTGTGAACAACAAAATGAATAAACAAATGGGAATTTACCGTGTCTTGCTAGTCCAGAAATAATCATTTGCTGTGTGCTAAACGAGTTAAATCATTTCAGTTTAATGTGTATAATATCGAATGTATGGAATTAATTCCACCTTAACTTATCTCATTCTTTTTACTTTACATAATTTTCTTTAAATATATCCACGTATATATGGTGCATTTTATATGGTAATTATATTATGTTGAATTGTATTAATTCTTAAAGGTAACGCGGAGTCTTAAAAGTGCTGCAGTGGTCAATATGCCTGATCGAGTGCACTGAACACCAAAAATCGTTTGCGTTCGATACGCCGTCTTCTGAATTTTTCGAATTCTTAGCCTGTGTGGAAATCCTATTTTTCATTATCTTCGCCGCCACTCGAAGACGAAAAAGGAAATATTACTGAGTTAAAAATGTCATAACTGTTTTTAGTAAAAAATAAAAAGGAAAATAAATACTTTTCAATGTTTTGCTAATTTGTGTGTCTGATTAAATATTTGGAAAGACTTATCAGTATCTGTGAATTTTAAGTGAATTTTACTGCGGAATTTTTATACAGTTAGCGTTTACTTATTATTTGGTTTTTGAAATAACTGTGGTATTTCGAAAGCTGTTAACCTTGGAAAAGCTTATTTCTTATTGTCTCCACGCCCTCTTCACCAAACTAGATGTTATAATTTTCCAGAATTTCTTCCTTGAAATAATTCATGCAAGGAAATGAGTAAGCTATTCTTAAAGTAAATATTTTAAAAATGTGAAAATGTTGAGTTCGAATAAGAATTCAAAGTAGGAAAATTTTATTGCAAGATCCAAGAATGCAAGTTTCATGGCAAACAAGTATAATCACTGAATTTTTCAGTTGAAATATTTTGTAAAATATTTATTTTATATGCATGTAAAATATGTCTTGCATTAATAAATAAATAAATAAAAAAAAAACTTGCTTTGATGTGTTGCCAAAAGGTTTTAAGCGTTACATTACGTTGGTGAATGATCGTTAGAGCATAATGCAAC
>BMAW01042029.1:802012-886220 GCA_019974015.1 Nephila pilipes | reverse complement strand
TTTCAATTTACCTTATTTCCGGCGTCTGTTAAGGTTTGTTTTTTCTCCTCTCTCCCTTCTTTTTGTATTCTCGTTCACCCGTTTTACGGAAGTTGTGAGGGGGAAAAAATCCTTGTTCTACGACTTAACAGGATTTCGAATTGTGTGATTTTTTTAAAAATTTACTTTTTTTTTGCACCTGCGACACATACACCCGAGTCTGTCCTTTTTGATTATCGTAAAGATCTTGATTACTCAAGAAGAAGTCCATATTTCATGAGCATTTTTTAAAAATTTCCCTACGTAAACATTCTTTGTTGAATTTTCATATTTTGCGTGGTGGAAATTCCTCACTGAAGAACAATTTGAATTTCTTTAACATGACTGTTGGATGAATGACTTTCATTTCTTGTATTTAAATATCGGATGTTTTCCAAAGAATAGATTTTAAAACTGAGTAGATAATGTGAAATAATGTCGAATGGTTTTATTTTTATATCTTACTCATGTAACTTATAATTGGGAGAAGTTGTGCTCTTAAGAAGCTAGCCCGCAAAAATGATTAAAATCCTTGGCGTCTTTATATTATTATTTTTTTTTTACTTTGAGATTTTTTTTAAAATAACATTTGGAAAAGAGGGCATTGTATTTAAAAATATTGAGAATTTTATTTTTTTTGCTTAAATATGTGCTTTCAATTTTTTTTTGCAAACCTATACATCTACTGATGATAGTGAATTTGAACCTTACACTAGAGGCACAATTGCTCTTTTATAATAAAGTTGTTTTCATGATTATAGATAGTTTTTCAATTTCCTTGGATTTCTTTTCCCTGTTTACAAGTTTTTATTTCACTTTCTGTGTTCATATATAACTACTCTCATTTTTTTAACACCCTTTCTATCATTCGATCGAACTGAAATCAAGTCTTTGTTAAAAGATGTACTGAAGGTAAAATAATATAAAATTTATAAAAAGGTGGCGTTATGCTTCTTATGATCCCATTTAGTAGCTATGGTTCTTAATTTATCGGTAATTACCTAGTAGGTATCAGTTAAATGCATCGAGCTCTTATGAATTATAAAATATTTTACATTGATTTTTTTTAAAAAAATACTTTTAGTCCATCTTTAAGTAAAAGCTTGATTTAAAAAAAAAAAAAGATTTTTTTTTAAAGGTGGAGGGGTTACAATTCTTCAATTATTTCCAGAATGATTTGGTTTTATTAACTTGTTTCTATGTATAGCAATGATCTAAAAATATAGTTGACAATATTTATTTGGTAAATGCAATACTTTACTGTTATATATGGTAATGAATTATGTATACTAAGTTTTTAAAATAATCTTTAAAGAAGGATTTTATCTTAAGAATCCCCATTTTTTTTTTATTTTATTACAGTCATTTTTAAAAATTCGAACATATTGTTTTAATAATACACATTCATTGATGTCCAGCATATGATGTATTAGGAAATTTTTGGAGTGGGAACATACGAATATTTACCCAATTAATTTTTTGTATGAATTATTTTTGATAAAAAGATTTAAAAAAAATGAAATTTAATTCTCTTTTTTTAAAAAAAGTATTTGAAGTTTATTAATAATTGCAATTGATGATTTTGTGTATTGATAACAAAATTTAATTTTGAATTTTGCCAATAATGAAACAAAATACATTTTTTTTTACATAAATGAAATATTGAAATAATTGCGGAGAAGCAACAAATATGAAGTAGTTCAAAAATTACAGATTGATTATTTGTGAGCAAATGTTATTTGTTCAGTGTAAACTCATGATTTGCATAAATTATGTCATTCTTATATGAAATATTTATCTTTTCAGAAGCTGATCGTCAGAGGATCATTATCCATGTGCAAGATGCCAATGATGAGAATCCCTATTTTATCAACCGTCCTATGCCAATGCAAGCTGTTGTGCAACTTAATGCTCCTGCGGGTACTTCTGTATTTAAACTGCAAGCACGAGATCCGGATTTGGATAGCAATATTCATTATTTCTTAGTGAGAGACAGATGTAATTATCCTTTTATAAATATTTCAATATTTAGTGAATATTTAAGTACAACTCTTTGGTTTTATGTGATTTATCAAGCAATCTATTATAAATCTCTCAAGGATACACATATGGAAGTTTTATGTAGCTTTAAATCAAATGGCAGTATTTTTATATTTTTAAAAATCAATTTTTGTTAAATAATCTTTAAAATCACATCCTTTCTTTAAAATATGTGAGATTTAAATATTACTTTCTGTTATTTGAATTTGTACAGTTCTATATTTAAAAAGTTAGTTAAGCAAGAATATTTTTTTTACAGATTTTAATATAATTGTAAGATTTGATAAAATATTAAATTTCGAAGTAGAAGCAAATCGAATGAATAATTTATTTGAAACCAATGTTGCTTTTTGCACAAAGCTGTTAATTTTCTAAAAAATATAAGATATTTATGAAATAAATTTAAAAGTAAATTTCTACTTAGTTATTTTTTTATTTTATTATTATTATTGTTATTTTGTAGCTGGTGGCCGGTTTGAAGTTGATGAAATTTCTGGAGAAGTTAGGACTGTAGGAAACGATGCATTTATGCTTGATCAGGAATATGTTCTGTATGTGAAGGCTGAAGATCTGAATGGTATAAAAGTGACAGGAAAAGAACAGCATACTGGTGAAGAAAGATTATCAATTATTGGTGGTAAAAGGCCTCCTCAGTTTTTCATGCAATCATATTCTGCTACAATACCTGAAAATAAGAAAAAGGATTCTGAGTATGAATGTTTTACTTTTTGTACATCATATATATATATATTTTTAAATCTTTTAATACATTTTAATCAAATTTAATTTTGCAGACATAGGTTTGAATTGTGTTTTAAAATTAAAATAAACCTAGTTAATTTATCACCTTTTATTTTATCAATTAATTGATTTTATTTCAGATTTTAATTTTTTACCCTTTATTCTTTTTAAATATGTAAAAAAGTAACAAAATTTTGTTTCATTGTATAACATTTGAAGCTTATCTGTAGGTTATGCATATTATTTCATCAAGTCAATTTATTAAATAATTGTTATAAATATTGACATGTTTATGCTATTTTTATTTGAACATTTTTGACACTTTAAGCATACTTGTAATATTAAAAAATGTAAAAATACTGAATAAAAATATTTTTTCTACTTGAGGAATTTATGTTCTTGTATGTTATTTAAATTGGTGGAAAATTTTTGTCATATGGAGTGATATGATACTATGCCTAATAATTCTTATTATTAGATTTCATTTAGCACATTTTTAACTTTATTAAAAAAAATTAAGGATTCTATGTGATTATATATAGCAATTACTTGCTTGCAGTTTCATTTAAATCAATGTTTACTGGAAAAATGTAGAATTTTTTTTCTAAAAATATTTTTATTATTGAACTTGAATTGCTTGATTTCAAATTATTAAACTGCCTCTTCTTTTACAGAATAATTCAAGTAAAGGCCATGTCCTTCGCAAATCGCCAAATCCGATACGTTTTAGGAACTAAAGGTCAAGGTGCTGGAACTTTTACCATTGGGTCAACTGATGGTATAGTTAAACTGGCCAAAGATTTAGATTATGAAGATCTTCGTCAACCTAAAAAGTATTTGCTTCAAATAACAGCAGCTGAAGATTCTGGTGGATTTCAAACATCTGTTGAAGTGATTATTTTTTTAGTTTTGTTTACTATGTTTCATTTTTGTATCCTTTACCATTTGTTAAGAAAAAAATACATGAAATTATATATTTTAAACTATATATTATCAAAATATTTATTTCTGATGGGTTGCAACTCTTTTGATCAGATCTCTGAAACTTTTTATACTTATGACAAGAATCTGTAAATTACTTTGAACAATATATGCTATTTTTTTGTTTTTAAAATAACTCATTTTTCTTGCAAAACACTGCTAAAAATTGTAATTTTTTTGAAGTATTTTATTAGTATATTTTTGTATCGAAAATGAGTATTTTAACATTTTGTTTTAGTTTTTGTAATTAAAGTTTAAACAGATTTGATTTATTATTGTAGTAATGTTTATGTTTTTTGTTTATTACACTATTAAACATTCATATTTGATAATACATGACAGAGATGTGATTCCAAATTTAATCATACTTTGCACGTTTGTTGATTATGTTAATTGTATTTTGTTATTGTTCAGTAAATTATGTGTACTTAAAAAAAATATGCAAGCTGACATTCCTGAAAATTGTAACCCCCCCCCTTTTTTTGCATTTATATATTTCTCCAAATAAGTACTTCAATACTTTAGTTTTTGTTTAAAACTTAATAGATTTTATTTGTTAATATAGTAATGACTCAAGTATATTTTCTGTTGGCTGCAAAATCAAACACGCATATTTAGTACTATATGATGAAGGAATTATTCTAAATTAAATTATATTTCGTTATTGTTAATTGTATTTATTGTTTATTAAATTATGTCTAATTAAAAAAATTCAGTTTTCTCTAAAGTATCAGTATTTTTCCAATTCTTTATAATTTAATAATATTTCCTGATTTTATTTGTAGTTAAACATTGATGTTACTGATGTAAATGACAATTCACCAAGGTTTGAAGTCCCAGATTATCAGTCGTATGGTGTACCTGAAGATGTTCCGATTGGAACATCCATTCTATTAGGTAAATGTGATTTATCGATTACAAATTTGGAATTTTTATGTCACATACAGTTTTTATATCAAAGTCCTAATTTTATGTATGTTTTATGGCTTGTTCTTTTCTATGTTTCCAATTAATTGTTTGATAAACTTTGTAGTTTCTGCGACTGATGCTGATTCTGGAAAGAATGCAGATATTGTGTACTCTCTTGACAAAGATGACTTTACAATTGATTCCCGTGGTGTCATTTACTCAAATAAACGTTTGGATGCTGATATAGTGAATACTTATGAATTAACTGTTCGAGCTGTTGATAAAGGGGAACCACCTCTTACTGGTACTGCTACAGTTCGTGTATATACAGAGAACAGAAATGATGAAGCACCGAAATTCAGTCAAGATGTCTATACTCCTAGTGTTGATGAAAATGCTGGTCCAAATACTTTAGTTACAACAGTTGTAGCTAGTGATATAGATGGTGATAATGTGATGTTTGGTTTTTCTGGTGGCAGTACTAAAGCAGGGATGTTTGAAATCGAAAAACGAACAGGTAAATATTGTTTTTAAATAACTAAGTTAATGTAAAGTGATGTTTAAAAATGCTTCAGTATTGAAAGTAAGTTTATAAAAGTTCTCTTTAAACTTATAGCTTTGCGAAACAAAAGTGCATTTTGGGTTTTAAATGGTTATTTGTCATGCATTTTAAAAACATGTTTTGGAGTTTTTTTATTATAATGAAAGCTTTTTGTGTACAATATTTTAAAATAATTTTAAGCTGTTAATATGAAATTATTGAGACAGTTAAATTTCTCTTTTTTTTTCATAATTTTTATAAAAAAAATGAATTTGAATTAATTTTTAAATTCATTTTATACTTCATAGGATCATTTAATAATATAAATTTGGAAAATAATTTCCTAGTTGTATATTTCTTAGTCTTCTTTAAGGCTAACAGATATATATTTTCTAGATTTTGATTTTTCTATTCATTTATGTAAAAATATTATTTGCTTTAGAAGTTAAAACCTGATAACTATTTGTTATCCATATGATAGAGAAAAAAAAATTACTATAACAGCTTATTGTAGTATAAATGCAAATTGTATATGTTGATTTAATTGTAAATTTTGAATTGGTTTTTTTAATAGCAAAATGGGAAACAAATAGGATTTTAAAGGGTGAAATTGAACAAGTTATCAAAATTTATTATTTTATTTGTATAAATTTATAGCATATCTTATCTTATGATATACAATTATATATCTAATGATTTAAAATTAATATTCAATTTTAGAATAATCAATCTGTTCTGATTTTTGAGATTTGAATCTAAGAATTTCAACTTGTATTAATTAACTCACAATTGAAATTTTATTTATAACTAAATATATTAACTGAATGTAGTAATTTTAATTTCTTTCTTCAAATTGATTTGCATTTGTTTCTGTCAGCTCTATACCTTTACTGATACATTTTAAATAGACAGAGTAACTACAGCAACAAAACTGATGTAAATTTTTTTCATATTTGGAAACTATTTTTTTTATAAGTTCATTATTTTTTTTCATTGGTATGTTTTATGAATCTGTCCTGTCATTTCCAAAATGTAAGATAATGATGTAATCATTTAATATTTTTTACAAAAGTTACTGTTTTAAAGATTTTTTTTCTATCATCAGCTACTACTCTAAAAAGGTTATTTGTTTAAACTGTTTATCATTCCATATTTATGCATTTTATTAATTCTATGAAATGCCTTTATACATTTTATTTTCAAACTGATGGTATTGATAATTCTTTTGGATATTTCTCTCTTTGCAAATTACACAGCTCGTGGAATGTAGGACAAGCAGGTATATAAGGTATTCCACAATTTTTTGTGACCCTGATTTCTTGCATGCTTTAAATATTGAATCAATAGTTGTTATTTAACTCTTTTTTTCTAAAGCAGCATGCTCTTTGGCCAATGACAATCTTCAATTTGGAAAATTGTGTGCTTATTATTATTATTATTTTTGAAAAAATGGAATGCTAATTGAATTTCTCACATTTCAGTTTCAATAATCATATTTTGGAAACTTGTATTTCCTATTTCATTTGTGCATGCATATCTGTAACTTATATTTTGACTAATTAATTTCATGTTTTTTTTTTTATTCTTAGAAGTCATTTGGTACTGAATAGTAATGTTTTTTTTAAAAAATTTTTTATCCCGGTAATTGTTATTGCATTAATTGATGTTGTTTTGTCTTAAATTCTGATACATTTAGAATTTCTCTTATTTTTTCCCTCAAAAATTATTTTGCATGGGTTTTTCCAAATTATCTTGTTTCTTGTTAAAAGCATGGTTTTTTTTTAAAAAAAATATAGTAGATGGTTGAAATTTTAAGATATATGTAATATAAATTTCTAGGCTTGTATTTGGATTTTGTTCCCTGCTTTCTTAATTTTTATATTTATCTATGAAAAGCACAAAGTTTTTCTTCATTTTTTGATTGAGTACTTGCAGTACAATTTTAAAGACATATAAAATAGTTGTTTGGTATTGGTTTTTGAATTTAATTTTATAAGAATTTGAATATATTTTTTGAACATTATATGTTATTTATTTATTTTTCTTTTTTGTGATATATTCTGGTTTTTTGAATCATTTTTAGATCAAGGAGATTATTAGTTGAGTTTTTTTTTTTATTAGTAAACAAGGATTTTTTTTTTGAAAAAAAATCCAAATACATTATGATTTTGTTTTTAAAGATGCTCTTAAAATTAAGACAAGAGCTTTTTTTTCTTCTCTGAAGAAAAATTTAAATATTTCTAAATAGTTTTTAAAAATTATCATTTTGAATCTGCTGTTGTTTTTATGTATATTAAAAAGATATAAGCTTAATTGCAACCTAATTTTTTTCAATTCAAATTTAAGTTAATTATTTAATATTTTAGTTTTATTTGATTATTTGATTTTATTTAAGTTTTTTGTTGATGTATTTTTTAATTTAAAATTTCAGGTGTTATACGTTTAATTGATGGAACAATTCATTTGGATAAGGATAAATATGAACTGAACGTTACTGCAAAGGATGATGGGGCTTGTTGTAAAAATGGTGCTTTAACTACTCATACCAGCACAGCTCTTGTTGTTGTTTTTATTACTGACGTAAATGACAATAAACCTGTATTTGAAAAGTGTGATAGTTACAATCCTAAAGTTGAAGAAAATGCTGAGAGTGGAACATTTGTAATTAAGGTATGATAGCATTCTTAAAAATTGTTTTGAAAGTAGTTACACAATTTTTTAAATTTACATTTCATTTATTTATAGTTTATTAGAATACTTGCAAAATTTAAATTTTGCTCTTGTTATTTGGAATATAATATAACAGATCTCTTAATGTATACAATAAAATCTTTATGAGCTTAAAATATTTTTATTAATGTATTGTTCTTATATTTGATATATGTGTCTGCTGCAGTATAATAAATAAATGTATACTTTAAAAATTTCTTAAATGTAGGTTTTATGTAATTAAGGAATGTTTTTTTTGACTAAATTTTTACATGATTCATTTTATATAATGGATGTCCATCTCATAATATGTATTCTTTACTTTTTAAATGATAAGATTGAAAAATATGATACAACTAAAAATTTTGCAGAGTTTACTATTTTTTTCTGTTTCTACAGATTTTATTTGTTTATATTTGCAATAATTTTGGTAATATCTATATTCATTTTGTTACTGTTTTTCAATGGTTAACTAATTTTTATTTTTTAAAAATGACTACTTCTTTGTATCTGGTTAGTGACATGTTGTGCATGTTATTAAACAATCATAACTTCAAAGAGAATACTGATATTTTCCTTTGTATTGAATAAAGTAAATTTTGAAGTAATAGCTTTTAAATCATGAAAAAAACCATGTAAGTTTTATGTAAATTTTTCATGTGTGTTGGTTAGTGTTCTTTCAATTGAATTTGTTTCCCTTTATTATCAAGGCAGTATTTAGAAAAAAACCTGCTAGTAATATTGTTATGTTATTTTTTGTACTTATCAGTATGTATAATATACCAATAGCAATTCGGTTTTGTTATTACACTTGTACTACTTATTGAAAACTGAAGAAAATCACAAAAAACGAATTCTTAAAAAAATCATTTTAACTTTTGGAGCAGAATTTTTCTGAGCAATCATATTTTTTATGTACTGTTAAATTTAAAAGGTTACTTTTTTTTCTATTTTTAGAAGATGGTAAAGTTTTTTATGATTGAGAAAATGATTCAAATTTTAGTTGATATACTTTCTTCTTTTCCATTTTTGTAAATAGATATTTCTTCATGCCTTAAGTTTTTGAAATACCCTGAGCATAACTGTTAGTCTTTTATTTTCAGTCAATATAATAAATTTACAAGTACTTCTCATTTGCTCCAAATTGTTATTTTTACTATATTCGTAGATATTATGTTAAAAATCTAACAAAATTATTTGCCTTTTTTTAATAGGTTGAAGCTACTGACCAAGATAAAGGATACAATGGGCAAGTCAGATATTCTGTTGTTCAGCAACCTAATCAAAGAGGAACTAAATTCATTGTTGATGAAATAACAGGGGAAGTGAGGACAAATAAGGTAAACATTACTTTATCATTTGATTATACTTAAATTTCATTCGGTTTTTTAAGTTTTAATTTATTTTGGTATTTTTGAAAAAATAAACATTGAATGTAAGATACATTTTTTTTTAGTGATAGCTACTTTGGGCCATGTGCAATGTTATGGTTTAATTACCAGTATCCCCTAGCTTACTCATAACTTATGCTCATATTGTATCTTACTAGATATGAACGTTTCGAATTAATTCCTGTTTTTAGAATACAATGTCGGTATTTGTAATATGGAACTTGGATATACTTTGCAATTTCTGTTGGGATTCTTATGCCCAGCTTAATCTTTCTTGTTCTTGATACAGAGAATTCTAGATATGCTGATGTTCATATTCTTTATAGTTTTATATTAATGTCTGACTTATTTCCTTCAGTCAGCTGTCTTTTATTAATTAACTCATATTGTTATAATATCAAAAAAAAAAAAAAAAAAAAAAGTAGATGAATGCTCAAATTCATTTACGGAATTACATGGCACATGACATTTCTTCTCTCTTCACTAAAATATTTATTTTTTTATTTCAATTTTGGATCATTAATATTTTCTTTGATGTAATTCTTTCTTTCTTCTATTTAATTTGTGTAGATTTAATTTCTGATAATCAGGTACTCCATGAAATTGCCTACTGTAAAAAAAACTCAAAATTTTGATATATAAATATCTGTTCTAATGATCTAATACTGTTTAAAATAGTCTATTATTGATACAAACTTTTTTAAAGTTATTTGTTTGAATTCTAAAAAACCTGATATTTCATTTTTCTAAACGTATAAAAATTTTAAGCTAATAAATTTTATTCCTCATCTTCATGTTTTAAAAATGATTTTATGCTTTAATATTTGTGTTGAAACGTTTGTCAATGAAATTGTAATTTTTGAAAAGTCAACTTGATAATCAAGTAAAAATTATTTGGGAATAATGATATATGTTTTCAAACGAATATTTAACCTTTTGAACATGTTATCCATTACTGTCTGAAGTGATGTTTCTCCGAACTTTTGCATAAATTGATATACAAAATGTGTAAAGCAACTTGGTTATATTACACTATTCATATTGATAATTTAATTATAAACATATTGCTTGATTCCATTTGAGTGAAATACAAAGTTTCTTTACGTTTTTTTCCCTCAATTAATGTTCTTAACTATAGACTAATGCTAATTTTTGATATTAATGAAACTTAAAAATCTAAAAAAAATTCGATACCTTATTATTTCCTTACTTAAAACTGGATTGTTTATCTAAATAAGTCTTGAAAATATTTCAATAATTAATCTTTTCTGTGTTAATTTAAGGAGTTTATATGTTAATGCTATGAATGATCCAAGATGTTTTATTCATCATTATTATAATTAATCCCCATTTAAAATTTCTTTCTCTATTGTGAAAGTCAATAATAATAATAATAATAATAATAATAATAATAATAAAAAAAAAAAACTGGATTTTTTTATAGTTTTTCCAGCTATTTCTTTGAATTTAAGTAAAATTTCATACTTTTTACTGATAGATTTGAAATTTATGATTAATGAATTGTTATATAAAATAAGTAAAGAATTGACAGTTTGTATTGTTTTAAATTTTTTTGAAGATTAATGAATTTTAATTACTAATCTTTGGAGTATTTACTATGAATGCTTTGAATTTAAAGCAGTCTCATATAGAAAAAGTAGCAACCTTCTTTATTATATAAATGTAACTTGAGGCAGAGTTCAAAGTAAATTATTCTTTATTTACATTAAAAATAACCTTTCAATTAATCCATTAACATTATAAATTCAATAATATGTTTTTATAAATTGAGAGGGGGATGATTTTGTAATTTTTGTAAAAATATGAGTGCTCATAATATGAAATTAAAATTTTTAAGAATCTGAATATCTTCAATATTTTGCTATAGGTATTTAACAGAGAAGGAGAAGATGGTCGTTCAGTGAGTGTTACACTTAAAGCTACAGATCGTGGAAATCCACCTTTAGAAGGTGTTTGCTCTTTCAAAGTGGAAATTGCTGATGTCAATGACAATGCACCATTATTCCATCGTTCTGAATATCATGAAAATATCAAACAAGATACTCCTGTTGGAAATAATGTTTTACGTGTGGCTGCTTCTGATGAGGATGCTGATAATAATGGTGTTGTGGTTTATAGTATTTATCCTAGAACAGTAGAAGATGATGGTTATTTTGAAATCAATAAAGAATCTGGATGGATACGTTTGAAGAAATCATTAGATGTAAGAATTATTTTTAAATGCTTATTATTTAAATTTTATGTACTAATATTTAAAAGTAGCCCCCTCCCATTTTACATTGGTATATCAGTATATCATGTCTTCATTTTTTTTTTAATTTCTTACAAATTGATTTCATAATTTAGATTCATTTGGAAAGCACTTTTTTAGTATTTTTCACATGCTTGACTTGTGTTGCATATTTTGTTTATTAAAACTAAATATTATATTTACTCTGTTTTAAGTTAGTGAATTATAAATAAATTTGTTTACTGTTAATAACTTTATTTAAATAAATACTTCTAAGTGTTAAATATAAATTTTATGTGAGGGACACATTTTTGTTATAATAATAATATTGTATATAATATATTATTATAATATAATATTGTATATAATTGTTATAATAATAATAATATTGTATATGATTATATATTTAAAATAACTTTCTCTCTATTTGTAAATAGTGAACTGAAATTTCAATATTTTAATTTTTATTCAAAATATGAGGTGTAATAATAAGCGAGAGTATTAACGTCAATTTGTAGAAAAAGAAATTTATAATAATATATCAGAAAATTATCTTATTCATCAAAAAGACAAGGATTTACCTTCTGTGCTTAATATTTATTCCATTTACATAATTAGGTATGTTTCCATATCTGATAATCAAAATTTTTATATATTCTCAAATCTTGATAGTTTTATCTTTATATCAGTTTGGGATTTCTAATACCAGAGAAAATTATTGTACAGGGTTCCATTTGAGATGATATTAATAAACGGAACTTAAAATTTAATGTGAAAGATTTTAAGTAATATTGGTTAGTTAGTTACCCATTAAATTCACTTAAGATCTCTTGCAAATCTAGAAGGACAATTGGTCAAAATAATTATTTGATAGTATAAATTATTATTTTGAATATTAAAAAAAAAAAAAAAAAAAAAAAAAAAAATTACTTGGTTTATGTTTAAGCAATGTTTTCAAAATCGGACTTTGCTCAATGTATGTCAAATAATTATTGTTGCATGTATTTTGTGTCATTCAGTATTAATGGGGGACAAAAGTATAGTCATATAAAAGTTCTTTGACTGTATAATAACTCATTTAAATTAGTGATTTGTTGAAGATCAATTACGAATTTTTTAGTAATTCATTTGGTATCGACTTTTGAATGTTGCTGGGGTCAACAATAAAAAATGTTAATCTCTTTCAGAAAATTGATGCATATTCAAATTTAGATGGAGCAAATTCTATATAAAAAGGAATATTTCCCATTGTAATTAGTTGCAAACTGAAAAATAAAAGGTTTTGCAAGTAAAAAAAAGAGAGAGAGAGAATTTTTAAGTATTTCTTCCTACAAATTTTCTCTTAGATCTTTCATGAAATAGTGCGAGTATAAATTTATTTTACCTCAATTGCCTTTTTGCTTATATTTATTACTATATTTCTATGTATTGTGCAATGGTTTAAACAAGTTTACTTGTTTATATGTTCTTATGGGGGGGGGGAGAAAAAGTTTTAAGAATTGCTCTGAATTGTATATTTGAGAAATTGAAATACTTTTCAGCGAGAGCAATACTATCTCAGAGCTGAAGCAACTGACAAAGGTACACCTCCTCTCAAGTCTTCTGTGAATGTTATTATTGAAGTTGTTGACAGAAAGAATAATCCACCTATCTGGGATCAACCAATTTATGGACCTATATTTGTAAAAGAAAATATTCAACCTGGACAGAAAATTGCTGCATTGAAAGCAAGGTATGTTATTTATGTATTTTCTTTCAATAATTGTTTATAGCATATAAAATTGCTTATATTTATTTTTAATTAAAAAAAAACTGATTGATTGTGCCAATGTATTTTTTAAAAAAAGCATAAAACTTGGAATTAATGGAGAAAGGGATTTTATAAGCTTTATAAGTTTTGAGTTTTAAATTATTTTGGTTTTTAAAGAGTTGGGAAATGCTGAAGGTTTTACCTCCTAATCCAGAAATCCACAATACTTTAAATTGTTTTGAATAACCTTTTTCTTTTAATTGCGATCATATAAATTTGTTTGAAAATTGTAAAGGAAAGTTAGAATATTGTGTTATTTTAATTATTTCTCCTTTTGTGTTTTTCATTCAAAAAATTAGAATAAAACTTTCGAATATGTTGCAGATTTTTTTTGTCTAAACTTGTTGCCATGTTGGATAGGTGGACGATTTCAAATGTATCTTTTATGAATAAAAATGAGAATCTTCAAGGGCATAATAGCAAGACAACCAATGACTCAATTTGTCATCTATACTCTGTTCATAAGTCTGACCAAAATTAGGAATCTAGTTTTTAAAAATACATTTTTGTCTTTTGATTAAAACATAACATTGCCGAAATTTAATTTCTGAAGTTCATTCTTAAACTCTATCATTTATTCAAAATATTGTGATTAATCTGCAAAACTTTAAGGATGTATGGAAATGACTAAACAACATACAATTGTCAAAATAAATAGTATTTTATTTAATTTTCATGCTAGTAACTATATTGCAAAACCAATTATTTGATTCCTAAATATATTGAGTGTTGCAAGAGTGAGAAGTTTTGCTTTATATGTGAAACCATGTCTTTATGACCAGTTTCTTTACTTAGGTTTATTAAATGTATAAAATTCTACATAAGTACAGGATGTTTTGCATGAGACATAAAGATATATTATGGAATTGATTGAAGGAATGTCTTATTCACTCATATTTCTTGATATATTTTCAATATTTTATTTGCTGTTCTCTCTTTTTAGGTTACTTCAAAATTATTTTTTAAAAAAGTGTTTAAACATAGTTAGTTAAAAGTGCAAATTGAAAACTTTTTGTATCTTTTTTTGTCATGCAGTTTACATAAATTTACCAATATAATTTTATGATCAAAGATTGAACAACAATTTTTCGATAAAGTTACAAAAGTTTTATTACTGTTAATTTTCATCATTTTTCTATTTGATTATTTATATATACAATTCACTGCCAAAATTATTGAAACATAAATTAACTTATAATAATCATTGCTAAGAGTGTAAAAAAATGTTAAGTTAAAGAAATAAGGTGAAGGAGAGATTTTTTGAAAAAATGTCAATTGATTTGGAAACTTTCCTTCAGTCTTTCAGTTCAATTTCAGAATTAATAACATTGATTATTTTTTACTCAAACAATTATGGGGACATTATGTATAAGTGTATAAAATTTTTCTCATGATTAATAAAATTTTATGAATTTGAAAAGTGATTCATATCTGTAAATGTTTTTTTCCAGATCTGGAATTCCTGATAACCCTCGAGTCTTTTATACTATCATCAAAGGAGGAACTGAACAAACTAATGGAAAGGACACATTTTATTTAACTCAGTATAATGAAGATGACGAAACTTGGGCTGGAATATATGTTAATTATGTTTTGGATTATGAAATAGTTCAGCAATATAACTTGACAGTTCGAGTTGAAGTAAGATTTATTAAAATTTTAGTAACATTTTTTTTTTGTGGTAAAATTATTAACACAATTCAATGAGCTACACAGATTTATACATTGAATACTTATAGTTCTTGTATTGTATTTAAAAAAAAAATTATAAAGCACAGAATTTTCGATTACTGCCAAATGGAATAGTAAACAATCATTTGTATGCTCTCCAATAAAAGACTACTTGTGGGATAGTGAGGGCTGATTTGATTTTTTTAAATGTATTACTGCTGAAATATTTTATTTGGCATGATTGGATGTAGAGAATATGCTGCAAGCTCAAGTGTCAGCTTTTGTCTTCCAACTATATGTCAATAAATTAGGGGTGTATTATCTAAATTAACCACCTAATAGTTTATCTGGAGTGTTTGTCAGTCAGCACATCTAGTTTACTGATTTTTCTGAGAGTCACTTGATACATAATAAATACATTGTTTTGATAAAATGGCATTTTACAATTTATCTTGTGTGTTGTTTACGCAGTGTTCTGCCTATAGACTGATATTCCTAGCACTACTTGGGCACTGAGTAAAAATGTTGCAATTTTTTTCATTGAATATATATATATATATATATATTGCCTTTCGAAATCTAAGGAAAAAGTGTGGAATATTGGGTCGCCTTGTACACAAAAAATTGTTTAATTAAGTTGTTAAAGAGACTTTTGAATTGAAGAATTAGTAATTGCAAGTATTTGAAAATGTATTATGTTTATTTGAATTATTAGGAGATTTTGAAAATATAATTTGAAATTGTGTTTTTATTACCTTTTCTGCTACATCCTTAAAATTTTATTTATTTTTCTGTCAGATTATTTGATGAGATTTGTGTAGATGAAATATTTTAGAATAGTGAAAGTTTTATTTATATTAAAAAAAAATTATTTTAGAACTTATTCTCAAACCAATGAAACATAAGTTAAATTTAATGAAGGATTTTTCGTTAATAAATTATAAATATTGCATTTATAAATTTCCTAAAATTTGAAATACAAATTACAATACAAATGTATGAATATATATAAGAAGTATCTATAATTAATAAATGCTGTTACAATGAGTGTAATTTTGTGAATAGCATTCTATCTGGGCTTTATATTATGTTAATCTATCTGGATTAACCAATTTTTTGTGCATTCAAAGCTGTTTTTGTGTGGTCTTTTTTTTTGTGTGCTGTATATGAAAAATTTTATCAATCAAATTTGAACATAATCGATAAAGTTAACAAAAAGGGGGGAAAAAGTAGATTTGATTGGCTATTTAGTTTTTTTTTATTTTATTCTTATTTGTGATATATATTTCGTCACATTACATATTG
The DNA here is from genome assembly GCA_019974015.1 of Nephila pilipes. Taxonomy (NCBI): domain Eukaryota; kingdom Metazoa; phylum Arthropoda; class Arachnida; order Araneae; family Nephilidae; genus Nephila; species Nephila pilipes. Next base: position 869,853 of record BMAW01042029.1, on the reverse strand, counting down.
TAACCCTGGCTGAAGTTTGGGAAAGGTTTTCTATATTGGTATGCTAAAATCACTCTGATGCAGCAATTATGGAAATAAAACATTACACATTTTAAATGCATGCTGGAAAGTAGCCTGGCAGGAATATGTCATTAATAGAAATGCAACTGAAAACATATCAATGTTAACAACATAAATCATTATGCTAGCACATGGCATCGGTAGAGATAAGTTTAATACTTTCAGTGAAAATGATCTTGTCGATTCAAGCGAGGAAAGTGAATTTGAATCAATTTACCTCAAGAATGTTCATGTGTTGTCAGACTACGAAGGTTAATAGTTATATGTTTTGAAAAGTTTTGTATGTGTAAATTAAGTACATATGTAAATAAAATATTTAAAATGCTCGCATATGTATTTTCTAAATTGGATTCTAAAGGATTTTGCAAGATACCAAGTAGCTGCCAAGCCTTGTGTCTTGATTTCATTTAAAAAAGCAATTCCTAGGGTTTTCTTAAGGTTTTGAGTTATTTTCTATGTGAGACTTTTTTAATGCGGTCCCTATTCATCACATAAAAAAAAAAATTCTTAATTGTATTGCGAAAACTATTTTTTTTTAGCTACCTGTGAACTTTTGTTTGATTTTTTTTTATGCAGGGTCCTTATCCACAGCACAGAAACATGTTTGAGTGTATTAAAAATTAAAGAGTTTAATAGAAAAGTTTTTGTTTTATTAAACTATCTTTCTTTAATGCTTAAAGGTATTTATTCAGATTTCAATTCTTTATGTGTATACATTAAATTTCCATAACATTTATCTATTTCATCCATGTATTTTGAAAAATTTTCTTTACTGAAATCTTCTAACAGTTATAAATGCATAATTGTAAAGAAGTGGTGAGAAATTTGTAACCCGTAGAATTATTTCCTTAACTTGTTGTGCCATTATTAATCAATAATTAACACAGTCTAAAATCAGTAGTTGAATGAAGAGAAAGTGAGACAGTTATATCAACCAAGTTATTTTATTCAGAAAATGAAAATTGCATTGTCACTTATGTTTTTAACTGTTTGTTTTTAAACCATTTTAATTTTCAAGGGTTGATTATTTTTAAGATTTATAAGTGTGGAAATGTTCAATTTCAAAGTCATCTTAAAACATATTAATATATAACTAGTCACTACTTAATATTAATTTTTTTTTTACTTTTTATGTAACTGAATATATATTTTTTTGTTACCATTGACAACTATGAATAAAAATTATTTTATAAACTGTGATAATTAAGATGTGAACAAGTAAGGTGGGAAATGACAGATATATTTCAATTTTTTTTAATTATATCATGCATTATAAATTCAAAGAAATAAAACTGATTTGATAGTACAACATACTTATATATGTGTATGTCAGAATTCAATATAATATTTTTTTGTTATCTAGGAAATATTTTATTTATTGTTTTAATGTGTATGCAACCACTACATTGCAAATTTATTTAAACTGAGATTAATATTTTATATTTCTTTTTAGAACAATGGAGCTCAGCAGTTGGCAAGTGAAGCTACTGTTTATATTTTACTTACGGATGTCAATGACGAAATTCCACTGTTTGTTGAACAAGAACAAGAAACTGTTCTTGAAGGTATGCCGATTGGAACTAAAGTCACACAAATAAGAGCAGTTGATAAGGATGGCACTTATCCAAATAATAAGGTATGCTGAATTTTTTTTAAAATACTTCTTTACTTGAAAATATGGATTGATTTTTTTTCCTCCAAATATTTATTATTAAAAAGTAAATCTTTAATATTTATTAATTTATATTGATAAATTGCATGTGACTTTTTATTTATTTAAATTGATTGCATTAGATTTTGTAACCTTTTATTAAATAAATACTCAAAGGGAAAAGTTTTATTGATTCAGAGCAATTTAAATTATTAAAATATGATTAATTTTTTCTTCCTATTTTTTATTATGCATAACTTTTTAAGAATGTTGTGTAAAACCAAAAAATCCAATTTTAAGTTAAGTTTATGGTAATTTAATTTCATTGCTTTTTCCTTTTAATATCGAAATATGCTTGTATATTTATAAAACAAACTCATTAGAAACTACGTATCAGAATTAAAGTGGCTATGATAGCCTAGTGGTTATGGCAGCGGACTCGTGGCCAGCGGTTTCTGTTGAGTCATAGGTTTGAGCCTTGATGCCACTAAAGAACCACCATGTAGTGTAGCTGATGCATGTTAAATCTGTCGAGGCTCAAAGTCCTCCTGTTGCCTGATTTGGAAGTTAGGAGAGGGGGTGCCACACAGCTCACAGATGCCATCCTAGCCACTTGACTGAGGTTCAAAATTATGAGAACTGTGACCATTATATCAGAATTAAAATTTTTTAATAAGAACTTAAATTGTGTAATACAGGGTGTAGGAACCAGTTAGTTTTCATGAAGAATTGTATCCCCTTTCATTATGAAAATAATTTTAAAACAGAATAATGCTCGGATCTCAAATCAGTTTTGCAAATAATGTATGAAATACGTTAATGTTTCAATGTATTGTATTTTTACTACTTAAAATATTTAATAATCATCTGTAGATATTAAGCAAAATATTTCTCTGCTCCAATATATTTCTATTTTTTAAATTTTTATCCTTAGGTTTATTATTCTATTGAGCCTAAAGATGATGGTGACAAGTTTCGCATTGATCGTGAAACAGGAGAAATCTTTACCAAAGAGGTATTCGATCGTGAAGAAAGGCAATCATATGTAGTTATTGTAAAAGCTGAAGATGGCAGTCCATCAGCAAGACCTAATGTACCTTCTCCAGAGCCTAATTCAGGTATGTTTTGATGTTATTTGCAACAGTGTATGTATTGTGTGTGATATATTTTGGCTAATCATTTTTAAAGTAACAAAACAAAGTGTTTGAGAATTAAGTAAGGTGCTTCCAGTTAGCTATCGTATAACAGAGTATGGTTGTGGTGAGAGGGATATTTTTCTTTGGAAAGATATATCTTATAAATCTCATGATCAAATTTTCTTTTAAGTTAAATATCAGATTGTAATGCTATGTATTCCTTTTGAAAATTGACATGTAATATGTTTATGCTGATTGAAAATGGAATTGCAAATTATCCGAAGGTTAATGATTTTTCCATAAACCTTGAATTTTATTCTTAAATTCCTTTATCCAAACAAAAAACAAGGCTACATATTTTCTGTTGTTAACAAAAACATGTTTAGGCAACATTATGAAATACATAAAATTGTGTGCTATAGTTTGTTATTGTCATAATTTGTTTCATTTTGCTGTTCAAGTTTGAAGCATTTTATGCATAATTTGGTTTTCACACTGAAGATGCATGTTTAAATCATGTAAAGTAGCAGTTTAGTCCACTACAATTTTCTTCCGTAAGGAATTTTAGTTTGGTTCTGATTACTTAATCAACACTATGTATAGGTGAAGCATTGCAAAACTTTTGTTTGGAACTTGTTGCCTTGACCAATACTCCTTAACATGGCTCTAATAGCATTAAGTGTGATATAATTAAAACACTCTCTCACCCTATCCATTTCTGATTAATAGATATTGATCCTTTCCATTTTAATTCCTTGAAACTCAAGCCCATTGTCAATCCATATATTTGCTTTTTTTTTTTTTTTTTTTTTTTTAAATGTAGGAACCATTTTGACCTTTTTTAATATTAGGTGAAACAATTGAAAACATCACATTTCCTTTTCATAGGGAAAACTGTTATTTTTTTAGAATAATCTTCAGTTATTGAAATAAATAAATAAATAAAATACACATTACCATCATTAGAAACTGTGGGAGTAGAGAAGATATCTACATGTAATATACTCTTTACGGTTACTTTGCCTTATCTTAGAAATTGGTATTTTTACCAATTTTGCTATTCTCATAATCCACTTTAGATTATTTCAACTTGGGTATGCTTCTATATTCTCACTTTGACTAAAATGTACTGACTATTGCTATGGAAAAATCTGTTGTGGCAAAGTTTAGGTCGTTTTCCCCCTACAGTAGCCAAATTTGATTTTTCAGTACAAGTATCTGTAGGATGCTTCGGTTTAAAATAATACAACCCATAAAATTTTCTTGCATAAAATAGCTTGCCCCATCCTTATTGAAAATCTAAAATGGTTTGCTCTGTCCTTATAGAAAATCTCATATTTCCCATTTCCAACCACCAAAGTACTATCATTTTTACTTAGAGATTGACCAGACTATAAATTCCTCAATTTTATAGAATGCATGTCATTATGTAATGTTGTATATTATACTTTCCTTCATTCCTGTTAAAGTAAAACTGTACAGTTTAATTTTTGCTCTAGGAGCAGTATGACTATTTGGGAGGATAGCTCAGGTGCAATAAGTTATAAAAATGAGTGTATTGTAATTTTAGTTAATCAACTATAAAATTTATTACTCCAGTAAGTATTGGAACCGATGTGCTCACAAAATGGAACACTAGAGTACATGGTTTCCATAGACTTAGTCATTTTGTTAAGAGTGTCAAACACAATCACATGTTCCTGCCACTAGTAATGGTATTATTTCACACACACAACTTGGTTCAAAATGAGCGACCATATGCTTGCATCATTAGTTTAAGGTTAATGTCAATCTGACATTGGTGCAGTGGGAAGGAACAAAAATAGCTTCACACATGCCAAGCGCAGAATTGCTCCAAGCCCAAACCATACCAAACAGTAGCTGTTATCAATAATATTTAAATCTCTTCTCTACTGTTTTAGTCTTTCTTCTGCAAGGAGTTCAGACAACACAGGTCAAATTTAAAATTGCTATTATTCCAATGATAAATGTACTGAACAATACCTTGGAAACTTTCAAGAAGATACCTAATTAATAGAAAAGCATGATGTAGGGGGAGGCCTGACATTTTTCAGCTGTACAACTATCCTTAATTCAGCATCATAAAGTTCAGTGTTCTCTTTTAATATTCTGCTTTTGGTAAACACAGGTGAGCGCCCCAGAATGTCCTAGTGATCCTGCTCTATTTTTGACCCTCCTCCTTGTCTACCAATTTTTATCTTTTTTCAATTTTTCACACATCCAAACCACAGTTACATCTTATTTGGCACAGCATGGCTACATCTGTCTTGTGCTTATAAACTTTACTTTTGCTCATTCTCAATTTTTGACCCTCCTTCTTGTCCATTAATATATTTTTCAAGTGTTTTAATGTCTAGATCACAGATTTACTTTGGTGCAGTGTGGCCTCATCTGGCTCTTGCACCAATAAACTTCACTATCACATCACGGATCTAATATTCTGCTACTGAAGAATTCATCTAAAGGTCCAATAAATTTTTCATAGGGTATTGGGCTGGAAGTGTTCTTGAAGTTTATTCCAGGTGAAAGCAGCATTGTCGATACTGGCAGTTATGGTCCAGTAATCCTTCTCAATGCTCAGGTAAATAGTCGAATATGCTTGGTCATTTCTGGATTTGATATTCAGTTTTTCCTTGGTGGGCATTTCATTGTATGGTTTTACTTTATGGCCAGTTATTACTGGAGGTTAATAGCTGGCCTATTAACCTCCTAGTAAACGAGATAGTAAACCTATCTCGTCAGGAGAATATGAACTTCTTTCTGAATACATTAATTGGTAGCATGGAGTTTTTCAATCCATTTTCTGTGATATTTGGGGTGTGGCCCTCCATCAATACAGTTAACTTTTTAAAAAAATTACAATGTTGGTATGCCAGATAAAACAGTGTGCCCAGTCTTTTACCTTGTTAGACTGACATTACACTGTTATTGAAATCACCAGCTTTGATAATACAGCATTTTTAAGAACTAAACTTAATTATAGAGATAATATAAAATGAACATAAAACCAATATTAATTAAGTACAGAAAATCTCATATACATGTAAATTCAGGAGAAGGTGGTACCCTCACAAATCAATTAGTGACGAGGATAACATTTGAACATTTTGTCAAATGATGTCATTGGCACTGCAATCCAAAGATTTAACATATTAAAACAATGAAATTAAAGTTGTTTTAATCCTTTAATAAAACACAAACTGAAATTAAACAAACAGTGTTTGCAAGTTTTCGCATTGCAAAACATAATATGGACATGAGAAAAATAAAAAGTAGAAGCATCACTGAAAAATGGTTAATACATCAAAATGCCTATTTTTAAACGTTTAATTTAAAAAGGTATAAGATGCAAAAATTTATTAATGACTAGTAATGAGATCTGTCTCAAGCCATATATGTTCCCAATGGATAGGAAAAAATTTACTTTTAATGTATTTTTTTACTGTTTTGCATAAATCTGATTTAGTTTTTTTTTTAATTATTCCAAATAAATCATTCATTAGTAACATTATCCATACTTCATTAAAAAAAAAATTTAAAAATTGAGCTTTTTTGCAGTTTTTATTTATTTTGTCTATTGTCATTACATACTACTTTAAATTAGCAGCCAGGCTCTCCAAACTGTCTTTTGATATATTTTCTTGTTTCATCAGTTTGCCTTTCTATAGTGAGACAAACTGATTTCAGAAAATTCTTCTCTATTCTGTTATTCTGTTTTGATATGTTTTCATGTGCATTAAATTTTCTGATTTATTTTTGTATCTAATGGTAAATCAAGTTGCCTTTGTACAAAATATTAAGCAAAAATATTAGTACTTCAGTTACTATATCAAATAAAACTACTGTCACGAGTTTCAATTTTGTTTAAATGCATACCAGCATGCTTACTGCACATGTAGAAAAGTGGATGTAATTATTTGAGAATGATTGTATGAATCTGATTTCCAAAGAACAAAATAAAAGTAAAAAATTAAATTCAAGTAATCACACACATTACTTTTAAATTATCAGCATGTTGTTATTGTATTTTCATTCTTGATATTTTTACTTGTAATCCTATAAAACTTGCGAGCTTGATTTTTTTTTTTTTCTCCCTTAAAAAATATATTTGAACATTGTGGTCATTAAACTTGCTATGAAAATGCTGATAAATTTTAAGTCACAAGTCTTATAAATTCATTTTCTTTGTAAATCTTAACTAATTACAATCGATATCCTTAATCCAAGAATTTTTTAGAGGGTTTTGTTGGTAGGATTTAAAAATCTGCTTATTGGAATTTTGGCGGCTGGTGGTTTTCTCCGTAACATCGGAGGAGGATTTTTTTACCCTGTGGAGGTGAAGAGAGTTGCTTGGTGACTTTTGTTGTTGCTGCTGTTTCGAATCCTGGACCAGTGGATCCGAAGAATGTTGATTGGTCACTTTTTTTGTCATGCCTCAACCTACTGGGCTAAAGAAGACACAATATTCGGTATAATTAATAAAGCATTTTAACTTCTTGCATTGTTATATAAGAGAATCGCTGCATACTCCCCTTCCAGTATCATCGTGATGATACGAAGAGAAACATTGGTTTGTAAAGAAGGTTGCTTTGATTTTTTAGCCATTACTGCAATTGATATACATCCCCTCCTTGTTGAATTGAGTTTTTTTTAAGTTAGTTTCCATTTTGAATAATCAACTCTCTCTTATTGAGAGGTGGGTCTCTTCAACATGTGCCCCAGTACCCGAATATCACTAGTTGTGATTTGTATGGAGTCAGTATCTATAGGCTGTGCTGCCATCTAGTGTTCAAGTCCTGATTCACCACTTTGGCAAAGATCTTTTCTCCTGAAACATCAGGGGATGTTATTCGACCTAATGCCCTTGGAGGGGGGGATAGTGTTATTGGCCTTAGAGTGCCTGCAGCTGTTTGATTCTGGGACCAGAGGGTCCGAAACAAAGTTGGCCAGTTGCTTTCTGAAGCCTTAACCAACTTGTCTGAAAAGTCTCGTCTGGCCAGTTAAGATGTTTTAACTTCTGGCATTGTTGTAGAAGAGAGTTGTTGCAGAATGTTCTATGTAAATGTTAACTAAATATAATATCTTAGCCAGAGATTTTTAGAGAGGTTTATGGGTAGTATTTAAAAAATATCTGCTTATGATTTGAAATGGATTAAATTTGTTTTAAGTATGGGAAGACAGTATTTCTCCCCACATTTAAATGATTGATTTTATTCAGTTTCGATGTAATTTCACATTCATGATATGTTGAATAAAAAAAAAAAAAATTCATGTATTCTTAAGATTTGCTCTCATAATGTATTTAATATATATTTTTAAAAAATATGTTTATCATTTTTTGAAATAAAATTTAACTATGAATAATTTCAAATAAGCTACTTTTTTTCTATTTTTATTTCCATCTGGTATTCTTTATAAATTCTGACTGAGCAGATTACTATTAAATTTTATTATAAAATTGAACTCAGTTTTAAGTTTATATGAAGTTTGATTTTTGTTTTTTTTCTTTTCATCTATTACACTATCCACTGATTTGTATTGATGCTACTATTCTTATATAACCAATGTGCTGTCTTTTCTTTTCTCTTCTCTAACATAATGAGCTTCAGAGATAATGTGATTGGTCTTATTTAGTTAATATCTTTGATCTTTAAGGGACAATTTAGATATTTTTTTAAAAGAAATGTTGTGATTGTTGATGCATTTGACATGAAAACCTAAATCTTCGAAACTCGTTGTAGAGGTCACTTTTTTGCAGGTTATTATTTTTTGCTTGATTATGACTGAAAGATTTTCATTTTTTTATTGGTCCAATCAACTGTTCTTCAAATCCAATTTTTATCTGATTATTCTTTGCACATTATTTATTATACAATGAATATTTGTTAGCTAAATATTGCTCTTTATTTGCAATTACAATATTTTCTGAAACAACAATTAGTGTATTATGAATTTAAATCTGAAAATTCTCTGCTTTATTTATGTATGCAATATATATATATATATATATATAGTAAAGTAATTCTATATAATGATCTGTAAATTCTATCTATCGGATTCTATTCTATTGTGTTTGAACTAATTTTTGAGTTTAATTTAAATTGAAGGAGTTTTCTGCTCAAAAGTAAATTGTTATTAATTTGAAAAATAAATAAATAAAATGTACTAATTTGTAGCTAATCATAAGTTTTATGGTTTATTAAACTTTAATTACATTATAATTGATTAAGTGTTTCATTACGTAATGGATATCAGTTAAATACAATAGTTATTTATATAGCTATAGTGTAATCTTGTGTAATACTCATTAAAAATGCCATTGTCTATTGTATTCTGTGACAATGCAGAATCATTATCATTTACCATTGTGCAGCTTAAACATATTAATAAATATCAAGCTTTTATATTAGAAGATATACTTGTGATTATAATCTATCTATAGGAGAAGGTTATTTATCTTGGGATGCCAATATATTTTGAATTCTGTAGCTAGAATTTATTTATAAATTTAATTTCCTTTTATTTATCTTGTTAACTTTGCTTTATCTAACTAACAAGCTAACTTTGAAAACAATTTGCCAGAATGTCTTTCTTTATTATTATGAGTATTATTTCCTATAATTAATTATAACAAAAAAGTTATTGAAATGGGAGGGTAGGGGGCTGGAATTTCCAATTTGCATTTATGAAATTTTCTTATTTTTTGATACATTCGTTGTAGATGTCACTGATTAACATATTAAATAATTAATATTTAATAGATTTGTTCAACTTTATTATGAGTATGAGCTTCCTATTCTAATTATAAAACTTAAGTGTTAGGAAGCCTTCCCTTGAAAATGTGTCATTGAATGTCTTATTGTGTATAAACTCAATTCAAACTGATTCTATTAAAGCCGATTCTACTCAAACTGATTCTACTAAAGACCATTACGAGAAAGAATTGTGGCTAAATATATCCTTATCAAATGATTATGGTTTAGATCAATGAGTTTTTTGCTAATAGTCAGTGTGGTTCTAATGTAGTGTTTCTTAAATTGTTGGTAGTGACCTCATATGGGGTTGCAAAATTAAATGAAGTCACAAAAATTTAATTTAGATACATAAATGCATGACAAATGCATAAAATATAATAGTCTTGCCCCATACAGGCTGATAAGTCTCGATGACATTGCAACTAATGTGTAGGTGCTTTTCTTGTTGTATAGTCAGTCATTTCTGTTTTGTCACAAGTGTGTACCTACAAGAACAATAAATGTATTTTATTGTTTTCTTCAATCAAGATTATTTTTTATTTCAATAATTATTATGAGAGAAGAGTTTTGTTTACATTTTAGGGTAAAAATATTTTATTCATCAATGATAAAAATTGTGAATGTTTTTTTTTTTTTAAAATTTAATTAGAAATTAAACAACAATTTTTTATGTATATTTATGATTAAAAGGGAAGAGGGTTCTTCGAAAATTTGGAGCACGATAGTATAGTTGCAAGAGTTAAAAGTTTTAAGAACCACTCCTCTGGTGTAATGATAAAATAAAATAAAAAGTTAATTGATCAAATTATGATAATTAAGTTATCTCATCTGGATAATGCTTTTATAATAGAGAAATGTGTAGAAATTTTTGTCCATCACTTTTCAATAGCATTTGAGTTCTGTTCCTCAAGCTTTTACATTCATATTAATATTTCTGGAAAAACAATTTTTTATGTACATATATACGTTAAATGAGTCCCGTATTTTTGCATATGTAAGGTAAAGGAATTCTATATGTTCAAAAATGAATTACTTTATAAAATATGTATAGTGACATAGTTTTATTACCTTTACAGTTGATTGTATGCATTGTTAAATAACATATATCAGTAAATTTATGCTTGATAATGAATTTTATAGATATTTCTTTTTAATAAGATTTTTAAAATAACTTACTCTCTCAATAGTGCAAGGGATGTCTTAACTTAGTGTGTTCCTGCATTGCATTAATTATTTGAAATGTTTTTATGATAGGAATACTTAGAAAATTAATTCAAGAAGTAATTTTAAAAGGCATGAATTTCAATTCCTGCATTAGATATGACTTTTAATTTCTATGTATGATAAACAATCTGCATATATAAATAGGATTCAGATGAAGTTACTGTCTCAGAAACTTTTAGCAATTACAAATTAAACGAAACAAGTAATGCTTAATTCCATAAAGTTGAGTGATTTGTAATTCAGTAATATATGTTTTTAATTGATAATCATGAACCATAATGGAATGTTGTGTAAAGTGAAACAAATTTTGCGTAGTATTGTTCTGATTTACCATTTAAAAATTTCTATCTGAATTCATTAATTTTATGTTTGCAGGACTGTTAATGTATAAAGATAAATTTATGCAATTTATTTTAAATTCACATAATTCTTCATAAATTATTTATTAAAATAAAGGTGTTCTGTAACGTAATATTGCAAAATTATTGCATCCCATTTTTCAACGAAAAGGTACCTGTAATAGGATTCAGCATTTAATTATTAGATAAATATATTCATTATATATTGTTTGATTTTATCTTATTAAAAAAAGAAAACTAACTAAAGGACTAAGCAAAACAGTTTTCTGAATAATGGGCTGGGAGTGTTTGGGGGAACAATGTTATTTGTTCATCTAATTGATTTTATAATTTATAAGGACTTTTCAACTGTGGTTAAACCATTCAGTGAGTTATGTGCATTGGCATTTACATTTTTCTTTACTTAATTTATTCTTGTGTGAATTGTTCTTAGTAGTAAATATTTTTATATTTTTGTAAATATATTATATTCTGTTGAATTTAACCTCAGGCTTGCTTAATATACAATATAAATTTTGATGAAATTTGATACTTGGCATTTAGAAAGTTAATGTTTTTTTAAAATATGTAAAGGAAGGGTGAATTTTTTCCCCCATCTGGTGATTCCCCCCCCCACAGTGATTGGTTGTTACAACAATGTTTTCTTTAAATGTTTAAATATTATCATGCATAAAATGTAAATATGTTAAGGAACATGCATATTTGCTATTTATTTGAATTCCTTTCGCACATTTAGTAATCACGAATAAATATTTAAGAATTATCTTTGGAATGTAAGGAATTAACAATTTTAATGAATTATAATCAGAATAAAACATCTTTTAGCAAATGAAATAGGAAATCAATATTTTAGCAATTCTGAAATTTTTTGAATAACCCACAATTCTAATTTTTATTGTAATCTAGGTATTTTATTTATTGAAATGTACAACTTTTTGTAATTGACTCTTTTTTTTTTTATTTTTAAATGGTGGGGGTGGAAGTTTTATCTTTATTTTATTTATTTAATATCTTCACATTGCTTTTTGATGTTTTGAAGCTATTTTAGGTGTGTATTTTTTTTTTTTTTTTATATCTTTAACTTTGTTTTCGTATTAGTATCTTATAATATATATTATCTGGGGAAGCATCTTTTGCGATACTTTTTTTTTAAAAGAGCATTACTGGAAGTACTTTCAAAAGTTTGACTTTCTGCTAAAACATTTTATTACTAATATAAAAATCATTTTTATTTCTAAAACTAGAACGAGAATCATCAGAAGTTAGAAAGCTTCCCGTTTTTTTTTCTGGTATTTTATTCCATTGGTGGTTACCATGAAATTATTTTCGGAGGGAAGAAAACATTTTCCTTTCCTAAAATTGCTTTTGTGTATTGCTTCGAATACTTTCCCTTTTTAATGTTTTCATGTCTCCTTCTAAATATTTTTTTTTTTTATTATTGCCATCGTTTTTCGGATTCGAGTTCTGTGGTGGAAAGAGGAAACCATACACCTAAAATAAAATGTCCTCCGCTTGGTGAACAAACGGACGTCCTTTAAAGAAGTTGCCCCCTTTCCTTTCTTGCGGCTTGTAGCCCTATGATGGGATTTAAGTAACTTCGTTACGGTACGCCGCTTGTGAGGTTTGAACCATTTGAGAACACTCTTTGGTCTTTCAAACAGTTTCCTTTCTTTCTTTTTTTTAAAATTTTTATTTTTTATTTCACTTAAATTCACTCTGCATAACGGGAAGTTTTTCCCATTTTACTTTTCGTGTTGCATGAATAAAAACAGACTTGTTTTTTTTTTGTTTTTTTTGTTTTTTTTTTTCCGCCGTAGGAGGCTTAGAGGGAAATTGATGTTATACAAATGCTCTCTTCTCCAGAACAAATTTCAGGTTGCATTAACTGGACGTATTATTAGAGGGGTAAAAGCTCAGAAAGAGGAATGTAAGTGCCACTCGAAGGCAAACTGTTATTTATGTATAGAATTTTTTTTTTTTATCGTTGTTCGAGGGAAATGTGCGAATTTAAAGATGTTTGGATATCAAGCGGACCTCGAAAAGTGGCGGTTTCTTTCGGCGGTAAGAAGCTCCCTTTTAGTTATCGATACTACTTTAGTTGGGATTTAATGTAACTTGATACTGTGTTTTTGTATTTGTCATTTTTTCTTAAAATGTTGAGAATTGAAAAAATTGTAATTTATATATATCAATCATTTTATCTGTAAAAGGGACGTTGTGTTCTAGCATTTCTTCAATGAAGTTAAATCAATCACGATATCTTGATGTTTCGGGGACGGGATTTTTTTTTTTTTTTAATAATGTAATCGCATTTCATATTTTAATACTAAACGTAATGTTTGAACAATTTATTACTTGGACGAATGCCAATCGTCAGTTTATATATATAAATTGAAAAATTATGATTATTAAATTGAACATTTTTTTCAATTATTTTTATGAGCCATACTTTTTATTGCAAAGAATTGGTAATGAAGTCATTATTAACGTAGTCTTATGAAAGTTTAGTAACAAAATTCTGTTTATAGTTAAAAATTTAGTAGTATTCTGTTTAAAAAAAAATAAAAATTTCGAACCGTGAACAGGGAAAATAATTCTGGTTGCCGATAATTTTGAATGGGAAAATGAATGTTATTTTAATCCCGCGTATTAATTTATAGAATCGATGAGTTGACACATCTTTAATTTCGTGTTCACGTTCTTTAAAATCGCAACTGAATCTTTTCTATTTGAAATAAAATTATTTTTTATCTAATGTTCATTTGCGAAATTAAAGAACATTTTAAAATTTTATGTAGTTTTAATATTCAGAATAATCAGAACTGTCAGTTGAATGTGCGAGTCCTCGCTTCGCTACGTAAGTTTGGATCCGTCAAGATTCAGTAAGCAATCAGTCAAAAAACTGTTCATTCTATAAATTCTTTAATATAAATATATGTAATAATAGTCATTATGTAATAATAGGGGAGTTGTTACTAACTCGCATCCTAAACAAAGATTTATAGGTGAAATTTCTACTTATCTCAACAACAAAACTGGATCTATTTTAGGAATAAGCACTTTTGAAGTGTGTCCGAGTTATACGCTAGTTATTAGATGGGTACTTCAATCTCGCTGACTTTCTTCCTATCGGTAATCACGTTAATACTTTCAGTTTCTCTAACTCTCATCTCCTTTGCACTACATTTCTTTATAGTAACGTTAATTTACACAAGTCACGGTTTTTTCAAAAGGCGAGACTCTCAAATTTATTTTAAAAAAATACAACTAATAAAGTTGCTCTAGAAGTTAGTGGAAGGAATAAATGCACGAGAACCCGTTTCAAATCTTTTGTCTGTTTATTGCGAATATTAGATGGAGAAAGAAAAGTGCTGTACGAGAACTCAGTATTCCTGAAGAACGGTCTCGAAAATTTGAGATGCAGTGCTCATAAATGTTCGTGTAAACTGTTTATCTTTTTAAGACATCCTTGGATAGCATTTTTTTTTTCATTGTTACTCGTAAAAAAAAAATCGAGGGATTATGAAAAATTTACCGCTTGTCACTAGACTATGTTTATTTGCATAAGGCCCATTATAATTAATGAATAACGAAAAAAAAGGGCCTGTTTTATTTAAAAATGTTTCATTTTAGTTCTGTGCATGCAGCATTTTTCAGTTCTTACACTGTTTAATTTCAAGAACCGAATAAATTCGTTGTTTCCCTTTTTATAAAAAAAAAACTTTTTCGAAAAAACTTTCTTTTTAACATATTTTTTGGGCTTAGGCAGGAAATTCATATAAATTCCATTGTTGAAAAGAACTTCACATAAAAAGAAATAAAGAAGTATTCTTCCTCGCGAGTTGAAGAGGAGAGGGATAGAGGATGGATGCTTGGAAGAATCTCGGGAAACAAAAGCCCTCGAGGGAACGAAAGACCCATTTCTAATAAGTTCGTTCATAATAAATAAAAGTACACAGGAAGTAAATCTCGCCTGCAACAAGTGGCGATAGAAAGGTTGAGACTGCGACCATCCCCTCCTGTTTCTCATTACTTTTATAAAGGGAGTAAAATTTAAAAATCGATGAAAAGAGAAGATGAACCCTTCTCGATTATGGAAGAAGAACTGGGGGAAAAAAAATGAAGTATTTTGTTCGGAAATAAATAAGCTTTTGCTTAGGTCTTGATATAAAGTCTTCATTGCCTGCAGCAGACTGGTCCCCGGTGATGGTATTGATCGTTCCACACTTAATTTTGATCATCTCCGACGTGGATTCTTCTTAAATAAATTGTCGATTTCGTGGAATGAGCCTCTGTTGAAGTATTATTTCCTCCCTTTTATGTTGATTTATAAGTAAAAAAAGCAGGCTTGAATTGTGAGTTCGGCATCCTGGGTTCTAAGGTTATTTTTGTAAAAGAAAGGTGATTAAATTATTGTATTATTTTTGTGCATTGTGGCGAAATTTATATTTTATTTCTGCTTTTTTTTTCTTTTCTTTCTGAGAATATTTGCGAAACAATGGCTTTGAATTGAAGCAAGAAATGATTGATTTTTATCATAATTGTAACATATATTGTTGTTAGCGAGCTAGGGATTTCTTTTGAACAAAGATAAATATTGTTTTTTAAAATTAATTTTATTCGAAGGCTTAGTTTTTAACGTTAATTATATCGCGTTTTCAGGTTACACCATTCTAGTCAATTCTTTATTGTAGATATGGTGTGGATATTGATATTTGTTGTCCAATGTCTCATTTAGTATATAAATCTTGAATTTTGAGTCATTAATTTTTTTTAAAAAAAACTGAACTATTTGCATTTAAATCGAATATCTTTGAGAATAAGTGGGAATTCATTATTGTGGATATATATAGTCGAATTTTTTTCTTTTTTAAAATATTCATTAAGAGGAAGGGAGAAGATTAGGGAACTTTTCTTGAAAGCATTTAATGTAACTAATTTATCTAGTTGATTTATTTAAATACTGTTTTCTTTTTTCCATCCGTATAATTGTTATCGCATAAAAATGCTGTACGATATTGGATGATACATATTACACCTTTTTCCTGGTTTTAGCAATTTTTAAAGAAGGAAATAAATGCTAAAAATAATGAAATAGCTTAAGAAACATTTTCCCGAATCAAATATTTTTTATTGATAAAGAAAGCTTTAAAAAAAATCAAATTATCTTCTAATAACTGAAGAATCTTTAATTTTCTCTTTCGGAGGTTGGATAAAAAGCGCAAAGTATGAGAGAGAGAAGATCCAACCAATAATTAAAATCTTTAAAATAACGCCTGGCTTACAATAATTGGAAAAGGTCGAATTAATGGGAAACTGTCTTGTTCATCAGATTCGAAATCATAGGGGAGGTTGGTAACGAAAAATTTGTTTCCGGCTGTGGTTATTTATTTAAAAAAAAAAAAAAAAAAAAAGGTGACAATTATTTGAGTTTTTATTGTCATATAATCCTAGAATGGGAGGAAAAAAAAAAGATTTTTTTTTTACTTCTTTCTTTATTTTGTTAAATAAGCATCGTTACAAATGAAGTTATTTGAAAAATAGCGTGATTTTCAGAGTGTGGATCTTATCGTATTGTTACCAGGGATCGGTTGGAAGTTTTTATCGTGGTTTACAAATAATGAGATTCCTTTGTCGGTAATTACCTTATGGAAATGAGGGCAATCCATAGAGTGCGTTTATAACCGCAACCCCCATCCGTTTGAAAAATACGCAAAAAGCACTGCAAATGATAATTGTAGTGACATTCTGCTTCTTTCCCGAATGTAAGGGGAATGATGTACAAAATAAAAGGGGCTTATATTTATTACGAAGTAAAATCTTCCTATTCGCGTTTCTTAGTTTCGTTTGCAATGATTTTCATCTTTTTAAATGTAACGATTTGGAATTGGCAGGAGGTATAATTGAGCTTTAAAATCAGATCTAGGTATTTTTCTGGGGAGTGTTCGCTAATAAAAAAAATAAGTTTTTATGATGAAGTTTGATTTGAATTTATATCGTTCAAGAGTAACGGGAAACCCATTGGCCACGAACCTCTTGATTTTGATCAACAATAATCATACGGCGAGGTCGACACCAGAGCCGATACTTCCCTCTTTCCTGACTGAACCATGTGAGGCCTTTGAAGCTTAATTCCATTTTTAACATACGATAACCTTCATTATTCTTCATCAGTGATCTTCAAACTGTGCACTGCAGAATTTCGGAGTTCCACGAGTCAAATTCTGGAGTTCAGGAGTCAAAATAATAATTCGAAAAAAGAACATTTTAAAGCACACTAGTTTCCTAGTGTGTATTCACTAAAAAAATAATAAAAATGCATTTAGTGATTTTTGATTATAAATCGGAAGCTTCGATGCTTGTTAATAAAGGAAAGGGAATAATCAATTGACGTAATCAAAAAAATTCTAAATTAAAATCCAAATTTAATCGAGTGCAGCTCCTAAATTTTTGGTTTCAGATTTATGCAGAAAATCTTGAACTTTTTCACATAGCTATAAACATTTAAAGCCATTTTCAACAACGTTTTTTAATAAAATATATTTCTCAACGTAAGTGGCTACAAAAACTAAATGTAGAAACAAGTTAAATGCAGGAGATGAAATGCGATTGCAGATAATATCAATAGAGCTAGACATGAACAAGTAATGAAAAGTGCAACCTCCCGTCACTAAATATAATACAAAGGTAGATGACATCTGGAGCACGAGTTAATTCTGTTGATCAGTAAATTACATTAATTTTATACTAAATTTTTTAATGAAAATTCATAAAATACATATTTTACGAAAAACACAAGTGTGGGAGGTGGTCCCCTGATAAAATTTTATAGTTCTAAGAGTTCCGTGAGTCGATAAAGTGTAAAATCTACTGTTATACATGATAAAGTTTTGGTAGAATCTGGTCTCGAGTCCATGACGAACATAGCCTAGATTATCATTGTTCTCAAACTTAGAGAACTTGACCTTTCGTCTACCTTGGACCAATGGTATGGATTCGTTCATGCAGTTAAAACTGAACTTCGATTATCGAAACTTTTATGTAAATGAGATTTTATAAATGTAAAGCCAAACGTACGTGAATGAATTCTTTCTCGCACTACTTTGTTTATTAATTTTGTATGTTTATTTTCCAATGAGGAAGATTACTTTTAAATTTTTAAAATCTTTAAAATGTATTATTTACTAAATATTTAATGTTTATTATTATATTAAATAAAATATTAAATTAAAATATTTAATGTTCGAAATTTATTACTACAGATTCTTATAATTCAAAATTGTACCGGTCGGTACTATTTTGAGTAACTGCGGTTTTGTTACATTTGTTGTTATCAGTCGTTAAAATATTCAAGAACTTTGAATTTCTTACGAGCCACTTTTCGAATGTTTCTAAGAATTACTAAATTGTGAAAGATCCTTAGAACTGTACGTGTGTGTGCGAACCTTATTGAAAGCTATGTAATGAATTCTTTGAATAAAAGGCAATATTCTCCCATCCGATGTCTTTGAGGAGCCGATGAAAGTCTGAAATATTAAGTCAAAGAAGTTCAAAGCGGAAGAGTTGCCATTTTCTTCCCGCAATGTTAAAATTAACACGAAAGTGAATTAAAGTAATTGAAAGGGAAAATGAGAACAGTTTTGCAGATGTATTATTTGAATACGTAAGTTTGAAAATTTTTGGTTATTGAAGGAATAGAATTTTGCGTTGCAGATCCATGAAACATTTGTGAATATTTAATGCTGTATTTATTCTTGTAAGCGAAATTATTTGATTTACTTCTGATAGTTTTTTTTTTAATTATTAATCATAATTCCACTCTTAAAACGCTTATTATGGAATTCCAGATTTTATCGTAAAATCTTCACGACTATGTTGATCAAAACATTGTGTTTTAGAATTTACTGTATTTACCCGAAAATAAGCAGGGTCCTGCACTGAATTTTTACTATAAAAGACTCATCGAACTTTTTTTTCAGATGTCTTTTATTCATATGTAACGATTCCTTCAGGGGTTTACTTTATTAGATATGCATAAGCATCATGACCACGATGTACTTTCGGACCTTTTTTCTTTCCCTTTGAATTTATTGTCTTTGGTAAACACGGATCACGCACTCCCGGGGATACCTTATATATATTGTGGACCACTTCTTGTAATTTTTTTATATTTTTTCTTTCTTTTTTTTAAATCGTTTTTTCCCCCACGCATTTAGATCACACTTGCTCAATGTTTAGCATCTTGTAGCCACATCTGACTCTTGCGTCATTAAATCCTATCACCACACTCCTCATATGTAATGATCTAGATTTTCTCTCCATATATAACTATACAATTTTATAATTATATATGTCCACCGTGTTTCGCCGTGGACTTCAGTTGTCTTGTTAAGTTGTATGAGTGGCCGCGGTAGTCTAGTAGTCATGGCTTCGGATTCGTGACCGGCGGTTTTCGTTCAGTTGCGGGTTCGATCCTAAGCCGTCAAAGACCCGCCGTGTACCGTGTAGTCGGGGCTGATGTACGTTAAATCTGTGGGGGTCCAAAGTCCTCTCGTTGGCTTGGTGTGGAAGTTAGGAGAGAGAGGTGGCAGCTCTGGTGTCGTCCTCGTCACTTGACCAAGACTCAAAATTACGAGGTCCGTTGCCAATAGCTCTCGTGTTGCTTCTAGTGCAACATTAATAAAAAACTAAATTAAAACTATACTATATGAACTTAGGCATATTTCGAAGAAGGGTTTATTTTACATTCAACCAAAAAATCTTGCTTAGCCTTGTTTTCAATAAAGCAATAAAGTAACATAAAGTGTATTTTTTATTTGGCAATTGATTTATAGTTTTAATTAAATTTAGATTTAGCTTGGACCTATTTTTGGAGCATCTCTTTTAGTTCTAATATCCCACATCGTTTCTAGAGTCAAAATCATATAAAATGCGTTAATTTTTAAAATATTCACGGAAGCAATTTTTACCTCGTCCACTTGATGATCCGTTGGAGTAATAAGGCTTCAGGGAAAAGCAAGCCGGGGTGCTTCTTTACTGAACGTATGGGAGAATTGAGTTTGGTTGTGGGAAATCACAAATTAATGAGAACTCAGCATTGCGGAAGAAGTAAAAGAGGCAAAAAATACCGAGTTTAATCAGCAAAAGTGTCAGATTGCATTAAGGATAGGTAGTTACTGCAGAGGAAGAGGTGAAGGGAAGAGTAGAAGGAGCCATTTAGTTTCGAGCTTCATTCTTTCAAAGGATGGTTTTAACGCCTTGGCAAATTAAAAATGAGGTGAAAAGCAACACGATAGTATAAGAGTAATAATTTTGCGTAATTATAATTATAAACGAAGGTCATTTCTCTTACAATGTATCTGTATTGTTATATTTTGAATTTCGTTGCGTGTGTTTGAAGAGTTCTTCACTCTACATGAAACTAATTTAAGCGAGGTAATTTATATCTGTAAATGAAAACTGTGGACATAAAATTGTCAAACAGAATCGTGATTGCTTCTCTACAGGCCTCTCCAGATTAAAGAAAAACTTATTTTTGGTGGAAAAAAATCCTTTGGTAATTGGTTCAGAGTAGAAAATATTTTTATATACTTTTAAATCGAAAGATGTCTGGCATATAAGTAAACAAAATAAAGTGAGTTACTTTGAACTGGATTATTTGGAGAAAATTCTATTTTCTTTCTTTCTTTCTTTCTTTAAGACTTCAGATATCATTTTTGAAAACTGCTTTCTTTGATATAATGGTCAGATCAATATCTAGTCTATTGATCTTTGTAAATTTTATCTTGGAACCTTGGAAAGACAGTATTACTCCACCCACCCCACCAATTTTTTTTTGTAAAAAAACTAATTCATCTGGGGAATATTTAATCGCGAATATCATACATATTACCATCTTGTGAACTTTTCTTATCAGTTCGTTGTGAATAATCCAAATGAATGCGTTGAATATTTTATGTGTCATGTGGTTCAAACCTTCCAGACGGCTTCGTATTCTCCAAGTGTCATCATATTCAGCATATATTTTCCTGGAGTTTATATAAACACTATAAGAAGAATGTGACTTAAATATGTCTCTACCTACCTTATATTCGATTCTCAGAGGACTTGATGATGCGTTTAAAACTGTTATTTATTTCCGTAAACTTTTTTTCTCGGGGTATAAAAAAAAGTTGTTACGTTATATGTATAGTCTCAAAGGTCTGAAGGTGGAACAAAATGTGGTTTATATTTTCCGTATTTTTGTATTTCGTTGGAAGATAGCTAGTATGAGATGGTGTTTGTGGAAAGAATTGTTTGGAAAAGTTGAATATCGTTCCGTCTAATTTTTCTCCTAAATTCTGTGATATTTCATAAGTTATAAATATTTATTATTACTATTTGATGTTTTCTTTGTGTTCTGCGTCATTGTAACGGCAATTGTTTTGGTTTAAAGTTGAGAAAATAATTTTAAGGAGAGATGAAAATAAGTTTATTTTTACTTGGAATAATTTGTTAATATTTTTTTTTTAAAAAAAAGGAGTGATATTGAGGTAATAGCTGTTTTAATTAAATTCAGCTTATAGCACGAGATATATTTTTTGCGGAAAAAAATTCTTTGCTTGCTTTTATCCTCCTTTAGACGTCAGTACGCTAGCAATGTTTTATATACATTACAATTGTTTGTGTGTTAAATATTTTCTTTTATTCATACCGTAGGGAAAAAAAACCAACAACGTTAATTTTATGCAATATATCTAGTATATTTACTAAAACATCGAACATGAAATATATCTTTTAGTTAATCATTAGGGCATTGTTTTGAAACGCACGATCTATCTTGTTTATGATTACTTAATCTGAGGATATATAGATAGTGTCAGTTACTTATGCTTTTGTTCCATTTGCTGTTTTTTTTTTTTAAAAAAAATATGAACAATTTTCATATTTAATGTTCATCTTAATTATTTGTACTTTTAAAAGTAATTCGTATTACTGTAAACATTCTGTTATACTTATGTATTTTTTTTTAATTCTTTAATTGCCTGGAAAGATGAGAAAATGTAAGGTTTTCTCAAAAATTTTCTTGCATTTAAATTATTCACAAGTCGAAAAGAAATACATTATTTTAAATAATCATGAATGCAAATGAACACTTGATTATTTACCTGTTAAATATTTATCTTTTTCAAATTTTGATGCATTAGATATGTATTTTGAGTAAAATTATGTTATGCAAAAATTTATGTATATATTTTTATTTCTTAAAACAAAATAAAGGCAAAAAAGGGAAAAAATGGCTGCTTCTATGATTTTAAGAAAACTACTCAAAGATTTGTTGATGTAAAATAAAATTCTTTTTTAAAAAAATGATTCATCTTTCATTCTGAGGACTGCGGTAGCCTAGCGATCATGGTCAGCGATTCGCGGGTGACGTTGTTTTCGTTGAATCGTGGATCCGAGTCCTGATGTGGCTGGAGACTCACCGTATAACAGGGCTGATGCGCTTTGAATCTGGACAAGTTTCCAAGTCCTCCTGTGGTGTGATGTGGAAGGATGGAGAGGGAGGTGCCAGCTCAGGTGTTGTTCTTGTCACTTGAGCGAGGTTCAAAATTACGAGGACCGTCGCCAATAGCCCTCGTGTTGCATCTCAGTGCAACGTTAAAAAACAATCACACCGCATCTTTCGTTTTATTTAAATATATGAATATTAGTATGAATTTTTTATCTGAAAAATATCAAATCTTTAGTACACATAAGCTATTTTTGAGTCATAGTAATAAATTTACTCATCGACTTACGAGTGATATATTTGCAATTTTTATAGTAAGCCTCTTGAGGTACAAGCAGAACTTTTTAAGAGTTATATCCATTGGCCTGTACTAGTACACTGCTGAGTTCTTTTATATCACCCATCAATTTCAATGCCGTAAATAAACTAGAGGCTCTCTTTTATTTCCTGAAACCTCAAGAATACATTTCAGGTTTCCTTGAAACGTGTAGTGGGTGTTATAGAAAGCCCTCTTCCCACCCTGTCTTTCTTTTTAGACCTCTTAGAAAAGTAAGAAAGAATTTTTTTATATATCACATCTCGTTGCCATCTTTTTTGACTTTGCTTGAAGTATGAAGCTTTCCCTTTGAAGTAAGAAACGGAAATTTAGGGAAAAGATGTAGGAACGAATCACTGGGAAAAAAAGGGTGAAAAGGAAAAGGGAAAGGCGATAAGAGTTGTAGCGAAACTGCCAAGAATGGCCTTTTCAGTTTTTACGCGATGTTTGCTTTTCTTTTAAAGAGTTGCACTTTTTCGGACACCTTTTCATTTCTCGCTCGAGTTCCCCCCTCCCTCCCCTCTTTCATACCTTTTTTTTTAACCCCCATTCTTTGTTCTTCGATGTTTTTAGTTATGAAATGGCTTTTATTTGTTGGTTTCTTTAAAGTTAGCGGGATTACTTTCAAAAAGATTTTGGGGAAAAAAAATAAATGTTTTGTGATTTTTGTTTGTGTTGCCTTGTCTCGTATTCTTCTCATAGCCCTCTCTCTCTTTTTTTTAATCTTTATTTCGGTATGTCGAATTTATCTGTATCAATTGATTAAAAGTTTAGTATGGGCGCTAAAGAATTTTAAAACATTATTTACCAGAGCCTTTGTTCTTGTTGGCGACATGTCAACAGAGTTAGAATAGGTTGCGATTAATTTTGAAAATTGAAACTGTATATCAGTTAATATTCAGCTTAATATATGTAATTGAATTGTTTCTTTTTTAGCCTAATGTTTTTAAAATTTTCTTTTATATACCTGCTTTGTACTGTTCGTTGTCCCACATACCGTATTTTCAATATTACAATACTTTTTTGCGATGTATTTGTTCATAATCTAATTTTTATTGCAAAATAGAAGATCAAACCTTTCTCAGACAAATATAATACTAGGGTCGTTCAATGAGTCCTCTGAAAATCCAAGAGATGGCGCTTGCAACATTGGAAATGGTTTGTTTTTAATAAGCACATTAAATATCTTGACAACAATTTTTAAGTCTCAGTTACTCGTATTCGCGATCATGACGCCTTTTGCAACTCAAAAATTCTTCGTCATAACTTTTCTGGTCGATAATTTCATCCTCGCTTTCTTTGGAGCACATTGACCTTGGACACCATTGTTTCAATTGTTGCTTGGTTTCTGGCGTATAATGAAGAATACAGGTCTCCTCGACGGTGGCAACACTTGACGCAAAATGATGTCGACAACTCGAAGAGGCAAACAATCCAATTTCGATTTGGCAGCGAATGAGTACCGAATCAAAACAAACTTATGAATCACTGTGAAATTTGTTTCAGTTTCGTTTAACAGATGGCAACATCCAATGGTAACAATTTATTTTAATGATGCCATTTGTCTTTTTAAATATAAGTATTATTTTGTACCACCCTCGTACGTAAAGCACGTAACATGGACGTGAGTTCTTTCTTTATGTATAATAAAATCATAAATTCGATTTGACGAATAAAATATACTTTAATGAATAGCTATAGTTTTAAACAGATTTTAAGTGTACCAATAAACGTGGTTTTAATAATGTACTTTTTTGTGTATTTACACGAATGTATGCTAATTTAGTAAAAAAATTTATATTAACTCTTTAAGTTTCGATTTGAAATAAATGCCCCATATTTATTGTAATTACGGTGCCAGTTACTTCTGAAGTATAATCTACCTACCTTGTAATTAATTAACAAGCTTTATCTCGTACATTTATTTAATGTTTTTATGAAATGCGAAAGGGGACTTCAAAGCGAGACTTAAAGTATAATAACGCATCTTTGATGAACACGCTCTTTTTATAGCAGAAGATCCTTAATGCCTGTCCATTAAGAACACTATCGGCAGTTTTCTAATCCTTTGTCAATAAAAGCAGTGTCCACAATCTTAGTGCCTCCATTTATTGTTGCGGAAGTCTATCCATTTGGCTTTTAATCGCAATCATAATACGTAGAACGACGACACCCACCCACCTTCCTCTTTTATAAGTCCGCTGCCCGTATCAGACTCGTCTGTTTTCAGCGCTCCCTCGTCGACCATTCCCAGCCTTGGAACAAAGCAATGAATGGGAGCTACTCATTTTCTGTTTATTATATTGCCATA
This sequence comes from Nephila pilipes, assembly GCA_019974015.1. Taxonomy (NCBI): domain Eukaryota; kingdom Metazoa; phylum Arthropoda; class Arachnida; order Araneae; family Nephilidae; genus Nephila; species Nephila pilipes. The sequence continues at coordinate 844,529 of BMAW01042029.1, read as the reverse complement.
TCGTGAGCACCATTAGGATTAGCCTTGGAAAATCTCCCAGCTATACCGGGATCTTTTCTCATTAGGCAATTACCGGAACTATCCGGACGTTTATTATTCACCCCAGGACAAATCCCTCACGTACACATCTATACATAGACGCTCAGTTTCTAATCGGAGAGGTACCCACCCTTCCAGATTTCCCCTTTTATATAAAGGGGGGGGGCAACCGACTTTAATGGGAAATAGTTTTCGACGGAATGCCATGCTACTCTAATTAAGCTTTTAAATTGGAGAAAAGACGCCAGAGATCTTAATTATTATTATCATCGAAGCTATTATTACCAGAAAAGGATGGGGCTGCTTGTATCTTTGGTCGAGAGTGTGGAAGGATGCCCTTTGTTTGTGTAGGTGTTAATTGAGGATTTTATTGTAATTAAGCGGTTGATGGCTGGAATTGGCGAGTGGTCGGAATTCCAACCGAGCCCGCGGATAAGCTGCTTATCATGTAATTAAATTACGGCCCGGGATGATTTATAACTTTTTAGGTGAGAGGGGTGAGGATTTTCTTACCGACTCGGTAATGTTTACCTTTCCTTGAGCGGTGTCGTTCGTAATTAACTGACTATCTTAGTCTTAAATTTAGTAGCAAAATTAATCAGGAGTGGAAGATTCTTTAAGAATAAGATTACAGCGGGATGTTTTAAAATGTGACTGTTTCGTTAAGAAACGAAAGATTGTTTTGATTTGTGATATTGTGAAAATTTCTTCGTTAAAAAATTTCTTTGTGTCTCTTAGCATTAGGAGGGTTAACGGTTTAGTTATTTATTAGATTTTGAAGAAATTTTCGTGCTTGAATAATTTTGTCGGTTTTTATAAATTTCGATCGGAGAAGATAAATATTTGTTTTTTACAGAAGTTGTTTGTATAAGTTGTATTTTTTTAGGTAATTTTGCCCTAAGTAGCAAAAGTGTGAAATAATCGCTAAAATGGGTTGCAAGTAGCCTGTCCAAAAGTATGCGAACTGGTCCAGTCATTGTGAATCACCATGTCCACTGAGGGGCGTGTTGATTACAGTCTATCACTCATCCGAACGCTGAGACTGGTACAGTATTAGAGTTGTGGTTGGTACTATTGCTCGTGTTCCTTTTCCTTTTGTCGACGATGGAATTTGAGGCGATCACCAAAGAATGAACATCAAATTTTTGTAAAACTTCGGGAAAAAAAAAATCTGAAGAAATTCACGAGATGTTGAAAGCTGCTTATGGTAAATAATGTATTGGGAAGAAGAGTTCTTCTAAAGTTTTCAGTGAGGGCCATGAAGATTGCTAGGATAATTAAAGCCAGGACGATCTTCGATCTCTGTTGTTGAGGAAAGCATTGAACGTGTGTGGGGACTCTAGTCTTGGCTAATCGGCGAATCACATGGATGCGTTGGATGTACATTTAGAGCCCTTAGAAAATTTGAGTATACAGAGCTTTTCTTCCATAGTGCCCTGATCATGAAGATATAATTATTTTAGTTGATTAAAAGTGCAAAAATTGAAGAGGAACAGTTTTATTATTTAAATCCGAATCACGGTTCGATTGAACCCTGATGAACTGAATGTAGTGGAATCGTCTCTGCATACGATTCTATGTGGAGGTCCTCAAAAAATTGAGGGTTCGTTTGCATCGAGTGCGGCCTAATTTGTGTCACGATTAAGAGTGACTTCCACATCACGACACCCCTTCTTATTCTGCAGTGATTGTTCGCAAGATTCTGGCGAGAAAATCGATCACCAAGCTTGACCATTCTCTCTACTCACCAGATCTATCCCCATTTTTCCCACTTTTGTCCTTAATGTAAAATGGTCGTGCGAGAGTATCGTTGGGACAATGTTGAGATAATAAAACGAGAAACGACGAGACCTAAATCCTCAGAACTTTAGAGATGTTTCGAAAAAATGGAATTCATGGGACGAATGCATTGCTTTATATAGAGAGCACTTTGATAGAGATAAAATTGCTTTACCATAAATTTTGTTGAAAGCTATTGCCACAGTTCACGTATTTATTGGACAAACTACTTATATGTGATAAAGGTAATATTTTTACAATCGTCATTCGAGAAAGAGTTTTGCGTCGTGGTCCGCCCAACCTGCCTATCGAATCTGAACTAGCTTATCATGCGTTAATCGCAAATCGTAGAATCGACTTGCCTTTTTCATGAAGGCGAAGGAATCATGACCCCGAGGCCCCCTAGTTTTTTTTTTCCCCCGTTCCCATTGGGTGTACTGTCTTAGGTTATCACGGATGACGCGTCCCCGGGATACTCTTGTAATCCTTCTCTATTTTCGACCCTCCTCCTTGTCAACTCATTTGTATCTTTTTTTCTTCTTCAAAAGTCTAGCTCCTAGTTACTCCTTGTTTGACGCAGAATAGCCATATCTGTGTGGGGTTTCGCCGCAATTGAATTTCATCAATAACACTTAAATAGTTGGCATTCAACGTGTTAAGAAATTTTCGTAAATGTTCTGTGTTAGTAAAGTAAATTTTGAATCAAACATTAACGTTCACTATGTATATAATATCATTTGACTGCATTTCGATGGATGTTAATATCCCATTTCTATCACTATCAATTTCTTACGTGACTGAAATCTTTTTCATTTATTTATGCAGATGGATGCGATTTGTCACGCTTCAAAATAGTCTCAGATAGAAGTTTTTCTCTTTTAGAACATGTTAATTTCACGAACCATTTCTTATTTGTGATTCATTACTTATGAATGCAGTTTGCGACTTAATTAAATACAAACATAAAAATGTGTTCATTAATATAAGTTTGTGTTGTTGTTTGAAAAGCACACTGAGTAATTTGTTTCTTTAGAACAAATAAATTACTTGTATGTTCTATTTTAATAAAAAAGAAGAAAATGTTGAGATTTGCTCACTCATTGTTCTGTTGTTTTCGAGATTTTTTTTTTTTCCCTGATTGGATGTACTTAAAAATGCAATTAGTGTTTTTCAAGTTGTAATCCTCAGCTATCTTAAATCCCTTTTTTCTTTCTTCTACAATTCCCCCCCCCCTCTTTCCCAACAACGATGTTTTCGTATTTGAATTGAATCTTGATTGTTATTTTTGTCATCAAAATGCTCATAATTAAAACTTGCAAGAGGTTCTCGTCTAAAAAATTCTCTTTGCGTACAATACGAACTAGTGTGCAAATGTTATACTTATTATATCGTTGTATAACATTAATACATAAAGGTGATTTTATGTTTACTTCCACTCTCCCCATGAACAGCTAGCGCCGTGTTTGTAATATTTTTTTAAATTAGATATTTTTAGTTGACTGCAATTTTTGTTATTATTATTATTTTTTTTTTTTTGATATTTCTGTTTGGAGCTGTGGGGGAATCTTTGTTGTCGAGGAGAAATTTGTCACTACATTTCTCACACTCGCCTTTCTACGATTCTACAGTATTAAAATTCAATATATAAAGTGGGTAATTTAAGGTATCCGTACACCTTTAAAACGTCATTTTTGTCAAAATTTTCGATTTTCTAATTTTAACATCAGTTTAAATTTTAAACTTTTTTCTTTCTAATAGTGTTTGAATTTTGCTTATACCTTATTTAGAACTTAAGTTACAGGGATTTGAATTTTACTCGTTAGCTGATTTTTGAAACCGGAAGTGCATTTCTGCAGACAGGAAGTTGGAAGAAATGTTTGTTTACATTTTTATTTTTCGAAATATCTTTTATATGTACAATGGTACAAAATAAATAAATTTTAAAACATGAATCTGAATTTCAGAATGTTTGAAAATACATTTGGCAACAGGTTTTTAAATACATTTTTATCTTGAATCTGGCAAGAAAAGAGAATCGTTATTGTTTGTTTACATCTGTTTTGGTTTCTGTTTAAGATTGTTTTTATTGTTGAAAAGCTCAATTTTTTTCGTTTAAAATGGGAAATTCAAAAAGGAGAACTAGTGTTAAAAGAAAAAGACAATTTCGTGGTAATGGTTTTACCAAAAATGATAGCAAAAATAGTACTGTAACTGCTAATGCCAGTGCTTCAAAATTGAACCTTTCTGCCATTCTAGTTGAAGAAATTGCTGAATATGAAAATAAACCGCTAACCGGCAACAGAATTATTGACATAGATTTCCTTCTATGCTCAATTTTACAACTTTGTTGCCCCAAATGCTTCCAGGATGGTTTGCTGTTACATGAAGACTCGAGGTATGGATTGTGCTCAAGCTTTGCAATAAAATGTAAGCATTGTGACTTTTGCACAGGATTTTCCAGCTCGAAGAAAACATTAAACTATCCTGAGATAAATGCAAGATTTGTTTATGCCATGAGACAAATTGGGAAAGGTTTTTCTGCTGCATATAAATTATGTGCAACATTAAATTTACCCAGGCTCAGTAAAACTGCATACACCAATCATGAGAATAAACTTATGCCTGTGATTTCAGAAGTAAGTGAACTGTCTATGCAAAAGGCAGCTAAGGAAGTTTTGAATATTCATTCATCTAAAGATAAATTAGTTGAATGCGGTGTTTCTGTCGATGGAACATGGCAGCGTAGAGGTTACACTTCTATGAATGGGTGTGTTGCTGCTTTGTCAATCGACACTGGCAAAGTAGTGGACATTGAAATAATGTCATCATATTGTCCGACCTGCAGAAAGCTTTCGAAAATGCCTAAAGGTATTGTATCCGAGACGCTTGAAGCAGATCATGTGTGTCAAAGCAATTTTAAAGGTTCCTCATTAAAGATGGAAGCTGTTGGCGCAAACAGGATCTTCAAACGATCAACTGTGAAACGAGGTTTGAAATATTCACACTATTATGGAGACGGGGATTCTAAAGGCTTCATCAGCGTGAAAGACACATATGGGAAAGATAGCGTAACTAAACTGGAATGCTTTGGGCATGTTCAGAAAAGAGTAGGTGCGAGATTGCGCAAACTGAAATACAAAAATAAAAGTTTATCTGGTAAAGGTAAACTTACCGATTCGTTTATTGACAGATTGCAAAATTACTATGGAATTGCTGTTCGAAGTAATGTAGGCAATCTACTCAAACTTCAACAGAACGTCATTGCGGCCTTGTACCACTGTGCATCGAGTGGCAAGAAACCCATGCATGGACAGTGCCCTATCGGGAAAGATAGCTGGTGTTATTATCAGCGAGCACTGTCATGCGGCAAAAAGCCCAAAGAAAAATATAATGGCTTATCCAATGATATATTAAATTTAATTAAACCTACATATTTAGAACTGTGTTCTAAAGAACTTCTGTCAAAGTGCCTTCATGGTAAGACACAGAATGCCAATGAATGTTTTAATGGCATAATTTGGCAGAGGGTACCGAAAGAGGTTTTCGTGTGCCTTAAAATTTTAAAATCTGGTGCATTGGATGCTGTTATACAGTTTAATGATGGGTACAAGGGCTGTGTTGAAATTTTAAGGAAATTAAATGTAACGCCTGGTTATTTTACCTTAAAATCTTACAAACACCTTGACAGTTGTCGAATTTTTGATGCTGCACGTCATTCAACACCAAATGTAAAGCAGCGTCGAAAAATACTCAGAGCTCTTAGGAAAAAAAAAATTAATGTATTAGAATGCAAAGAAGGTGTTATATATAAATCAGGGGCATTTTAAATATATTTTATTATGTTTATTATTAAAAATTGCAATTGAAAGTTTGTTTTTGATTTTTCTCAAAATGAGTTTTCTCGACATATTTACATATGGCAACGTAGATATCAGAAAAAGTTATGAACCAAATTAATTGAAATTTTGCAAGTGTCTTCCTTATACAATTTTTAAGAACCCCTACCACTTTCATGATTATAAAATTGATATATTTTTAGTAACAAAGGTGTAAATCATGTATTGTTGTAACTTTTTTATGATTTTTCATTGTTATTTGACTCGAAACACAATAAAAATTATTGTAATAAGATTTTCATCATGAAAGTAGTACCAGCCCCCAAAAATGTTATGATGAATAAGATAAAAGTTACAGAATGATTATATTTTTGTTTACTTTTGAGTTATGAGCGTTATTCTAATAATCAATTTATGTACTATTTTCACTATGTTTTTCACTCCAAAAATTTTTTTTGACTTAAAAGCAAATTATTAAATGTGTTTTTCATAGTTTTAGGTTATATTTTAGCATAAAAAAGTATTTTTATAACAAATATTAATGTATTTCAAAAAATTTTCTTCGAAGGTGTACGGATACCTTAAACTCAATAAATAAAGTGGAAATACTATATTTTTGTGGCACGGTTCACGTCTACTTTCAGCAATAATAAATTTTCAAAAATATAATGAAAAAAATTTCATAATTCTCATTCGATTGCTATAAAATTTTAATAAGAATTGTGTATTTTTAGAAATTAACTTTATTAATATATTACTTAAATTCGTACGTAATTAGGAATGTTTAAAAATGGGGTCAGTTTTTGTCGTATTTTTTAAAGTATTGTATTTTGATATTGTAGGGAATTGTGCCTCTACTTTCATATTTTTTTCTTCATATATTCTTTGCATTCAATGCAAAATATTTGTATAACAATAAACCTTTGAAAAACGTTTTTGTACTATGCTATTTTAACTCTTGAGTTTCTTTTTAATTCTGATCTTGTCCCAATACCCTTATAACATGATTTTATTCAATCAATTCACAATTCCAAACGATTTTTTTTACATTGTTTTAGTATACATTGATCTAGTGGTCTCTCCCCTCCCCCGATTCGCTTTGTTTGGCGCAGTATAGCCATATTTGGGTTTTGCAGCATTAAACCCCAAAATCTCCGTCACATACACTAATGAATATAATAGAATATGATATTTATGGAACACAGGGAACTTGATTTTAATGGTGTTCGAGGATTGCAGTAGCCTAGTGGTAATGGTCGCGAGCTCGTGGCCGAATTTGTTACCTTCGAACCGCGAGTTCGATTTCTGATGTCACTAAATACCCGCTGTATAGCGGAGTTGATGTGCGTCAAGTCCTCCAGTTGGCGTGATGTGGAAGTTTGGAGAAGAGAGGTGCCAGCCCAAGTGTCGTCCTCATCACGTGACTGAGGTTCGAATTCCGATGCCCATCGCCAATAGCTCTTGTGTTGCTTCTAAATGCGACGTTTACAAACAACCAATCAATAAAAAATTGTCGTAGTTTCTACTCTTAAAAATTAGAGGACTTATTTAAAAACCACTATTTTTGAAAACCTTCTTTTTAAGGGATTTTTTTCAGTCAAGCCACCGATCTACTATTTGTTCATCTCTTGCAGATAGAAAACCCTGTCCGTAAATCAAGATTCTCGTAACTTAGATTTTATGGCGCAATAAAGCTGCTAGAAACGAAGCCAGTCGTTTTCTGATTTAAGCCTCTTAAACAAAGTAATGGTTTGTGTGTGTGTGTTTCGATTTTGATGTCGATTTTTTGAGAAGTCGCATTGGTGATCCTGACTTTAATTTCCAAACGGAATATTTTCTTTTTTCTCTCAAAAGTATTCGAAACAAAAGCAGAGAGAGAGACAGGTGGATATGTTGGTGGAAGACGTCTCCCCTCCCGGTTTCTGTTCAAATATATATGAGATACTCAACCAAGCGGTGAAATTCTTTTCGTCAGGTTTTTATTCTATTCTTTTTTTGAAAATAAAGATTCGTTGTTTTATCATTTTTCCCTCTTGTACCTTTATACCATCGAATTTCCCCCCTTCTCTCGATGCCATGTTTTTTAAATCTTGTTGCAGATGTTGAGCCCATTTCTGGCATATCAGAAACGTGGATAGAATTTTCAAGGGGAGGGGGTCCTCCCGATCATTTTTGAAGTCGGAATCGTTGAATAAAATTTGCCACCGGATTTCGGAACAGCTCGTCATGTATATCTGTGTGTTTGCGCTCTGTGTCTGTTTGTCGGTGAAGACCGAGCCATACAGAACGATGAGGAGGGGGTCGGGTAAGGGATGGGCGAGCTCCTAGATTTCGACAAACGAATAAACATGGATTGAAAACTCACCCGTTGCATCCCCCCCCCCCTTTTCGTGTTCTGTGTTCGTGAGTTGCGTATTTTCACTACATGCCTGCGTTCATGTATTGTGAAGAATTCAATATGTAAATGCGATGGGATGTTCGAAATGATAAAAAATAAGGTTCTCTGGCTCTTTAAGAGCTTTTGAATAAAATTTGAAAATAATAAAGTTTTGGTGCATGTTTGTTTTCATTTTTTTTTTTTAAATATATTTTCCGAGTTACTATATGAAAATTGAGCTAACAGTTAATTAATTTACCCAGCATATATCCACTTCAAGAATTAAAAATAATAATAATGGAATGTCATTTTTTAAAATAATGCAATGCCATCTCTGATGATATTATTATTTTAAAGTATCATTTACAAATTTTTGTTGAAATTTTTTCATTCGCTAGATTTTATTTTAAAAGCTTACTGAAAAATAATTTAATCCATTACAAATTAGGATTGTTTTCGTCCGTTTCCTTTCAGCAACGACCTTGGTGGGCAGTGAATCCGAAACTCCATTCCCCCCAAAAGACCTTTATAATTCTGTTTGTTTTAAACATTTTAAATCGTATATACTAACTTTAATTGACTTGGTTTTAAAAATCCCTTACCAAATATTTTTATAATTTCATACGTAACATTTGTTTTACCGCAAAGATTTAATTTTATTAATATTTATTTTTGTTCTCTATCTTAAGCTTCATTTTAAAATTGTTTTTGCCATAACATAAAAATTTTAATATCTTATCCTTATGCTTATGGTAATATATCCCGACAGGATTCAATGCCAGAAATTATAACCAACCCCAAAGACTTTTTTTGTTGAAAAATAAGAACTTTTCTAAAACTCATTCCTCCAACGGTGTGGTTTGAAAGTTGAAATAATGAGGTACCTTTTGTCATTTGAGCAGGAAGGGGGAATAATAAGCCCATCACACTTACAGCATGTTGCTTTCGGTTGACATGAACAAGTTAAGATTTAAAAAATAAAATGAAAAAGAGGAATTAAAGTAAAAGAAATTTACATTCTCATGTTGGGTTCAGTGCATAGTAGTTATTTAATCAAATTATTTGTAATTGAATTGGAGGAAAAACAGTTAAGATAAAATAAATATTCTTAAATAAAGAAATTGATATATATTTTTCAAATTGTTTTTGATATTGTTTTAATATGATTTTTTATATATAAGAGAGGATGTGGCGAGGCCACTGTAGACGAATGATCATGGTCTCGAGTTCATTGCTGGCGGTGCTTTTTGACGAGTCGTTGGTTCGAATCTTGATTCTTTTTTAGATATGTCGGTGCAGCGGGGTTGTTGCATGTTAACTATGTTAAGATTCAAAGTCCTTAAGGGGGCATGCTGTGAAAGTTAGGAGAGTGGGTGTTAGTTCAGGTGTCGTCCTCGTCACTTGACCGTGGTTCAAAATTATGGTGTTCATCGCCAACTGCTGTCGTGTTGCTTCCAAGTGCAAATTTCAATTTTAAACAATCAAATCACTCCCTTAGTGCAAATGGACAGGGGAAAAAGAAAATTCAGAATAAATAAAACCTAATACAAATATATTCGTCAAAGAATTCTACTAATCAAATGAGTAATTTTTATTTGTCTATCTGTTTGCAATTGCATGATGCATTTTGAAAAATGAAAAGCATTTTAAGAGAACATTCCAAGAAAAAGGTCACATTAAAAATTGCGTAGAGTTGAAAGAAAAAGGAGAAAGGAGGGGAAAAAAAACCACTTTTCTGGTTTTTGAGAATTCAATTTCTCATAATCGAAAATAAGATATCACTTTATTTTTTAAAAACCCTATTAATTATAATTTAAAAAACTTTGGAATTTCATTCGTTTACTGTCAAATATATTTCAATAAAGCCGGGGAAAAAAAAACCTTTGCTATTTTTATCTTGTATAAAAATGATTGCAAATATTTGAAAGACGATATATAATGTTTTTATTTTCTATATTCGCTTGCCGTTAATTATTTTCTCTGAATTACAATTAATTAAAGTTTTCCTTAGTTGTTAATATTAAACAATTTTTATGTTTTGAGTATTTTTATATTTAAATATATTCTACGATAAAAATGAAATTTTTATGTGGTTTATTTTTTGCATTGACCGGAACGGTTGCATTTCGATTATTATAAAATAATTTATTATCACATAGAACGTAATGCAATTTTGATTTTTGCTCATTAAAATTTTAATATCTTGTTAATAGGATGAGAATTAAATAGTTGCTCTCAATAAAATTTATTTCCTTTGAAAAGGAACTTATTTGAATTAAATTTTTCAATTGCTATTAGCGTAACTTTTCACTAATATTTATTTTTGTTATTAGGAGTGCTTATTTGTAAACTGTTTCCATCGTCATTTTCAGTGGAAAAAAAATGTGTATTTCCCCCCCTTAACATGAAGCTGTATTATCTGGCATTATTAAAGAAGAAGAGTGTGAAAATACGGGGAACAGCATGAAAGATTTTAATTAAAGTGTCCATTTTAAATGTATCAGTTTAAATTTCAATATAATTTTAAGAATTTTGATTATTAAAGTCGTATTTAGAAAAAACACGATGACTTGGTTAGGGAAAATCCGCAACTAAATTTTTTTTCACTTTTTAAATTACATTGGTTTTATTCTATACATTTAATTTTGTTAAACTGCTCTCCCCTCCATACATTATGTGCTATTATATGTCTTTTTTGTTGTTGATATCACTAAAATATTTCACCTTGTTTCTGGAATAATATGTCTCAAGAGATCCTATCAATTCATGACATGGTTGGTTGCATGAGTTATGGAATTTCAGTGCATTAACTAATACAATCAACCAACCTAGAAGTAACTCGAGGGCTATTGGCTAATTGAACCTAAGTCACAAGTGACGAGGACGGCACTTGAACTGAGCTTTGAGACGGCACTTCCCCTCTCTCCAAGCTTCCACGCCTTTAGGATCTCGACCAGATGTAACGTACACCAGCCCCGCTAATCGGCGGGTCTTTAATAGCATCAGGACTCGAACTCCCGACTCGACAGAAACTATTCTGACAGCGAGTTTGCGACCTTGGCTGTTGTGACCATTTTTTAAAATATAAAATTTTTTCACGACTGAAGCGTTTATATTTTTTTACGAAATCAAAAACATGTTATGTCAGTTTTATTATTATTCATAAAAATTCTGCCAATCATCATGAACATTTTTTTTTTAAAACCTGAATGTTACATTCATTAATATTATTGAAAATAATTTTTGTCCAATTTAATCTTAAGCAAATTGCTTGAATTTTTTTTTAAAAAATATGTCGATCATAGCATACAAATTTTCGGCGGTTGGGGTGTTTCGCGGGATGTTTGAACTGGTTACGGTGGATCTGCACATAATTTGTCCGTCGCAAAATCATAGTTTGATAAATTCCTATATTTCTGAAAAGATTTTTTTTTGTAACCTGTATTTTATTATTAGTATGAGCATTAAAATGGTTTTCGACGAAGGTTGCTCTATTCTTACAGAGTTATGCCTTTTTAAAAATAATTATCATTTGGATTTCATTTTTTGGTTCCAGCATGAAGTGACCGGGGTAGAAAAGTAGTCACGGTCGCGAACGCGCCATCGGCGTTGTTTCTGTGGAGTCGTGTCCTGATGTTACTAAAGATCTGTTGCGGAGCTGATGCACGTTAAATCTGTCGGAAGTCCCAAGTTTTCCAACTGAATGCTCTGCTTTTAACTTTGTTCATTTTTAACATTATACACCACCTTTAATTGACATGGTTGGGGAAAATTCCCTACCAAATATTTTTAAATTTCATACGTGACATTGTTTTTACTGCATACATTTAATTTTATCAAAAGTTCTCTTTTTGCTATGAATTTTTTTATTGAAATTTTTATCTCCTCCAACAAAAGAAATATTTTACTTTGTGTTTGGCACAATATATCCTAGGAGGATGCAGTACCATAAATTCGACTCGAGTTGACGCGGTGTGGAAGTATGGTGAGTGAGATGCCAGCTCAGATGTAGTCCTTGTCTTTTGACCAATGTTCAAAATGACGAGTCTGTCGTCATATGACCTCGAGTTGCATCTAAATGCGCTATGTTTATAATCAATCAAAAGACTCCAGTGTGAAACGTTGTTCATATGGATGCTATTTCCCCCTTTCCATATGGATGCTATTTCCCCCCTTTCCATTGGGGGAAACCTTCCACTATAACTTATTTTCTTTTTTAAAACAAATTGGCCTTTTGCACCAAATTTGAATTTTTAACTTTTAACCTGTATATCTACTTTCTATGTGTTTTCTGTTTAAGAATTATAAATTTTAATTCATTTTAATAAATGTTTGGCGCAGCATAGCCTACCTTGGCTCTTGCGCCATAAAACCTCACAGTCACTCACTCACTCCCCCCTTTTCATCGAAAAAAATCTTGATTAGGATATAATTTACTTGGAAATTATATTATATAATCTTCAAATTTTTCGTATTCTCAGATTTAAAAAAAAAAAAATATTAACATCAAAATGTCGTCATATATATTTGAGTCTAATGCTGTTACATATAAATATAAAAATATTTTCAGTGTGAAATAAAAGTTTCAAGTTTTTTTTTTTTATTATTATTGTTATATTTTTTATTTAAACTTTTAAGTTCTCAGTTTTTATTTTTTAAGCAAGACATGATAAAGAAAGTCCTTCGTGGCTCCATAATACTTAAAGATTTGCTGGTTTCATTTCGACATGCGTCTCTGAACTTTACCCTTTCTCCTCCCGCACCGATCTTATAATCAGAACTCGGTTCGACCGGTACCTCTAGTGCACTATTCAACGTCGATGCTAAGTAGCATTATGCGTTCTAACGGCCGAATAGATCCCCAAACTTTGCAGGCAATCACCGGACTATCACCGAAATAGGCAAAATGCAATTGGGTGTTTCGTGAAGTTACCGGGAATACGTGACATATCTCCCTACTTATCCCGTATATTACCTGTCTCTGTTGCCAATAACAGGGAATAGCTGCCATCAAATCGTTAAAATATCTCCTTTCATCTCATGCAGCGAATCGTGAAATTGGACTTTCGCCGGTATGGGCACGATAGAGTTCTTAATTTACAGTGGATTACATATCAATTATGAACGTTGAAATATCGGATGAATTTCCACTGGACCCAGTGCTTGGCATTCCACTTCTCACTCGAGAGCCCCCGGAGAATGTTATTTCCATATCTCTGATTGTAATGAAAGCCATTACCCTTCATGAATATTTATATGGGTATGCTTCTAAAATTACCCCCCTCCCTTTATGTTGCTCGATTGGGGGATTTGCATGTTATTTCCTACTTAAAGGCTGACGGATTCATGATGACAGATTAAGTCTGCGCTTGTAAATTGAGCATGATTGGTCGTTTTTGTGTCATTTAAGGCTCTATGAAATATAGACTTTGAGACGTTTTTCTATAATGGTGGTGTTTTATTGTTGCCAGAGTTATCTTCAAACATACTCGGATGAAAGTTTTTTTTAAATTTTTTTTGGTTATATATTAAAATTAATGGGTCAGTTATATAAGAACAAAATTCAAAGATGGCTCTAGAAGACAAAAATTATTATTCTATGGTAAGTCGAGCAAATACCCATATAGATATTCTAAATTAATGTCATTGTGTGTATTTTAGTATCATTCAGAGGCAAAATCTTTATCGAATTTTGAATGTAATTTATGTGAAAATAGGATTTATAGTTCATTTTATTGTTTTGTGAAGGAATTTTTTTCAGAGAATGCTCCCCCCTTTTTTTTGTATGCCTTCGAAATATAGTTGTCGAATTGCTATTAGTTTAAAACTTTTGAACTTTTTAAAACTTTTCTTTTAAATATTAGTTTTAATCCCGCATATTTTTTATAATAAAATAATCTGATTTGATCAAATTTTTGATTAAAAAAATTCGATTATACAAAAATTTTATATAGTCGGAATTCATCTGTCATATTTTCTTTTAAATCAAAACTTATTTTTCTTATGTCATTCAGTCCGTGCTAAATAATTTTTTTTAAAAAACTAGTGCAAAAATTCAGTAGTTTCTTTATTATTATTATTAGTTTATAGATTTTTGCTCTGCGAAAAATTCTACATTTAGTACAGTCTTGCATTATATCTGTATTGAATTTGATCATTAATTGGAATGATCCCTTCCCCTTTCTCCTCGTTTTCCTTTTGAACTTTTTAAATTAATCTTCCTTATACAGACAAACTGAATCACCTACCGTATAAGCAAATATGCACCCCTTTTCCTCTTTCGTCCGTGGTAGGCTATTCGTCTTTGTTTCGTTCGAGTCGTAGGTTCCAATTCTGATAGTCTCTAAAGACTCGCAGTGTAGCGGGTCATGTACACACGTTAAATTTGTCGAAGTTTCAAGTTCCCCCTTTGGCGTGATATGGATTGTGATTGTTTATTAACGTCGCACTGAGAAGCAACATGAGAATTATTGGCGATGGACCTCATAATTTTAAATCACGGTCAAATGACGAGAACGACAGCTGAGGGGGCACCTTCCACACCACGCCAACGGGAGGACTTTGAACCACGACCAGTTTAAATGTGCATCAACACCGCTATACTGCGAGTCTTTAGTGGTACTTGGGCACGAACCCACGACTCGACGAAAACAACGCCGATCGCGACCATAACCACTAGGCTATCGAGACCTTTGGTGTGATGTGGGAAGCTCAGGTGTCGTCCTTGTTACTTGACTATTATTCAAAGTTGCGAGGTCCGTTGCCAATAGCTTTCTTGGTGTTTTCTGAATGCAACGTTAAATAAACCCATCAACTATTTATAAAAAAAAATCCTTTTCCTCTTGCATTTCTTGTTCATCTGTGCTTGAATAAAATGGTAAAAACCGTTGGCACTTGACACGATCTATCCAGGAAAGCGGTCTTTTCTCCCCGTCGCCCTCTTGAAATCAAATTTGAAGTTTGGGTGATTTTCCTTGTCCAGTTCTTTTTCCTTCGTCCTCAGATCGGAAGCACAGACAAAGAAAATTTGGGTTCCTTCCGGAACAATCGCCGCTGTCCGGACGGAATGTTAAACAAGAGGTCTTCCGATATCCCTATCCTTTTCTATTCTAGAAGCGCAAGTAAAACGATGTTGCCTTCACCCGGGAGACGAATTTGGAGTATTTTCCTGAATCGGCTCTTTGGTATTCGCGCTGCGTCCAGATCTTGCCACGTCTTCATCCATCCTGGCATCCCAGATTGCAATTGTGGTGGTGTGATTTTCTTTCCCTTTCATTTCTTTTATCTCTCCCCTTTCCTCCCACCCTTTCACTGTAGGGCTGCTCCTTCCTTTTTTTTACAGTTGTCGATGTTGCTGTTGTAATTTACACTTCTGCGTGCTGCCAACTTGCTGCAACTGTGTTAAAACACGGATTTAATCTCGAACGCGCTTCCTGCGGAAAATAAAGATGCCGTATACACTTTCAGCTTGTCGTTGGCGGTGTTTGTTGTCCTGTTGTGCTCTCTTGCATGACAATTGCCCGCATTTGATGTGCTCTATCGAAATCAGATGCGGGTTGTATTCGAGCAATTTAACGGGTCTTCGATGCCATGCGAATCTGAACAATCTTTTATTTGCTGACGTGACGCTCATTTAACTTGTTGCAGAAATAATTTAATTGGAACATTTAGCGATTCGATGATTAGTTGTTTATCCTTGAGACTAATGAAAGTTTGAGGGATGTGTGGATGCATATCCATTGAATCGTGAATTTGCTTGAATTTTACAGTTTTGTAAGAATTCGTGTTCGTTAGAAAATATTTTAAATTTTGGGTTAGGGACACAATGTGTTTTTGTTATGACTTACCTTTGAAAATCCTTAATCTCATGGAATATCCCTCTGTTGTTAAAATTATTTGAAAAATTCTAATGTGGATGGCATTTGACATTTATATCGACCCGTGTGGTGACCGGGGATGACAGAATAGTCTCACTGTAGCTCATGCATGTCGTAAAAGGCGACTAAAATGGGTACCCAGCGTCTGGGGGTATAGCCGGGCACCCTGCCCCTGGGGATTATATCAGGGGATCTCAGGGACTTGCCTTCTTCAGGTAAGTACGGGCTTCACGAACCCGAGGTACCCTAGTGATCTTTTTCTTTCCCATGGGGTTTACTGTCTTTGGTAAACACGGGTGACGCACTCCCGGGAAACCCTTGCGATCCTTCTCTATTTTCGACCCTCCTTCTTGTCAACCACTTATCTTTTTTTCAACTTCACGTCTAGACCACAGTTTAATCTTGTTTGGCGCAGCATAGCCATATCTGGCTCTTGCGCCAATAAACCTTACATTCACTCACTCACTTGACATTTATATCAGCTTGTGTAATTTATGTTGTAGATTTTTAAAATAGAATTCCGGTTTTTAAATATGGAGAATACTTATTTTCGAAAAAGAAAACCTTGAAAAATTTTCGATGCAAGATAATATTTTATTAAACTATGGATCGACAATAGTATAAAATTTGTATGTGTGTGTATACAATCTTAATGTTCAAAATTTTGTAAATGCAAGGGGACTTTTACGGCTTTTTACAAAGTGAACCGACCCTTGGTTTATTGTAAAAATGTACGGTAATGAATTTTCAACTTTTAATATTAAGATTTTCAAAGTGTTTTTCAAATCTCAAAATATTGAGAACTAATTAGCAGTTAACGGCATATAAATCAAACATTTTTAAACTTTAAACTTTCTTTCATAGCAATCGTTGTGATGGAAGGAAATGAATGTGCAGCATCAAGATATGGATCGGCAATATCTTTCGCTCTTTACTCGAGAAATGTTAATAGAATAATAGTGTATAACGTGATAAAATAGTTAAATATGAAACATTAATTTTCTCTTTATTTAATAATGGTCAGATTTTAATTATTTATTATATCTGTAAGTATATTCGAGAACTGTGAAATCGTAGCTATTTCTGATATATTTCTGGAGGAATCTGTGGATATTTTGTTACCGTGCACATACATTTAAAGAATCGAAATCGTTCTTAACGGTAAGAAAAGAAAGCAAATTGTCATCAATCTAATTTCTTTTTAGCATTTTAATTAATGAAGGAAAAGACAACCTTTTGAAGACATATATTTAAAAAAAATGTACTTAACTGTCGCATTTGCCGATTACTGTTATTAAATTATTGTAACTTGCGACTTAATATTCAGAATGGAAAATGCTTCGTGCGAATTAGCTCCCGGCTATAGCTGTACTTTTTCCGAAAATATTATTATGAAATTTGGTATTCAGCTTTGTTTCGCTACAGCTCGACTCCCAGCAGTAATTTCATTAATGATATTTTCTTGTTCGCTGATTTCGTAATCTTCGCTGCCGGAGCTTTGTTAAAATATAATTTGAATATTTAATCATTTGAGTCTCATTGATTCCTCCTGGCTTCGGAGTCCTTTCTGAATTCTCATGCATATGCAGATGATTAAAGTGATCTGACTACACTGTGCGATGAATTGAAATGCTTTCTTTCGACACGGTGGTTATGATAGTTAATGGTGTGCATTTTGCGAGTGCTGATGGTAAGGCTTCGATAATGACATTTTCCGCGAGAACGTGATCTATAGTTCTTTCTCGAATTTTTTGGAATACAGTTATACAGAATGCTCGTGCATTTTAAAATTATTAAGGCTTACTAAAAAATATGGCTCTCTCTTTCTCGTTATATTGTCAGACTAGTTAAAAAAATTCGAATCTTTACTATTTCAGTTAATAACTCATTTTAATTGAATAATTAAATTTGCTTATCTTTATTTTTTTAAAAAAAACTTGTATTCATTAAATTGTGAATTGTTTGAGATTGCCCTTCAAGGTCGTGACCACGATAAACCTAGTGTCATGATCGCGGATTCGCAGCCCGCGGTTTTCGTCGAGTCGTGGGTTCGAACCTTGATGCCACTGAAGACCCGACGGCAGCCGGGGCTGATGCACTGTAAATCTGTAGAGACTCAAAGTACGCCCGCTGACCTGGTGTGGAAGTTTTTAGAGGGAGGTGCCAGTTCAGGTGTGCTCATCGTCATTTGACTGAGATTCAAAATTACGAGGTTCGTCGCCAACAGCCCTCGTGTTGTTTCTAGTGCGACTTTAATGAAACCAACAACAACTTAGCCCAATATCAAAGATCCCAAACCAAATTCGGAAAACATTTCCTCTCAACAATTTTTTTTTTTCATTTAGTTCATATGCGATATTTACTTTTAAACATGTAAAGTTTAAATCCGTTTATCATTGCAATGTAGGAGACGGAATTTAGAACGCATTTTACTTGAGAAAAGAATGAATTAATTTAGTTAGAAATGTATATAACACAGAATAAATTTTTAAAGAAAGTAAAATGTAGTTGACATGAGATCATAATCACGCTGTGATTTGCAATGATTTTAAAGTGGAGCTAAATCAGGAATGCCTTCAACGTCTTCAATCAGCATATGGAAACGATGCTCCCTCTCGTCCTATTGTATTCAAGTGGTTCGCAGAATTTTGTAAAGGTCGAAGTTCTCTCCTGGATGCAAGATACACAAGAAGACTTTTGTTAGTTGTCAGTGTAGAAAATGTCATACGAAAAATGTTAATCGGTGTACCTACCAAATGATACAGGTTGAATTTAGCATTGGATATTCAGCTATAAATAAAATTATTCACGAAGAACTCCGTCTAAAAAAATTGTTGTTGGGCCTTCCATAATTTAACAGTACACCAAAGAGCGGAACATGTCAGAATCAGTTAAGAAACCTTAAAATTACTTAATGATTTTTAGACACCGCATTATTTCTAAATTCATGATTAATGATGAAACATACATATCATTTATTGATGTTACAACACGTCTAGAAAGTAAACCAAGGATCTTTGAAGGTAACCCTCAGCCAATTTTAGTGAAAAAACAGCTAGCAATGAAAAAATTAATGTATGCCGTTTTCTTCAGAAGTGCTGGACTGGTCAAAGCCATTAAGCTTCAGGACAGAAGACAGTTGCAGCTAAATGGTACCTCATTTAGTGTCTCCCTGAAACTCTCAAATAAATGTCGGGGAACTTTGCTATACCATGATAATGCATCTTCTCATCCAGCAAGGCTGTCAATCGAATTTTTTAACATAAACACGTCAAAGTGTTAGAACATTCGTCTTTTTCTCCTGATCTTGCGGCGGGGACTCCCCCCCCCCATCATAACTTATCCCCTTTTTTAAAACACGTTGGCCTTTTACACCACATTTGAAGTTTTACTTTTTACCTTTTTTTATCATCTGGTGTGTGTTTCATTCTTTCAAAATTTCTTATTCTGATTGATTTTAGCATAGCCTACTTTGGCTCTTGCGCCATAAAACTCCACAGTCACTCATTCACAATTCTCCTGGTCTTGCTATGTGGGACTCTTGGATTTTTTAAACCTTTCTTTTTCTCTTTTAAATTACGTGGACGCAGACTTCATACCAAAGATGAGATTCATGAGACCATGAAAACATATTTTCCCTCGGTTTCAAGAAATGAATGGCTAGAAGCATTTAATGCTTGAAAAATTCACTCACAAAAGAGCATTGATATTGGAGGGAACTATTTCGAACACTTCTAAAATTCCGTATTTACTTGATCTAATAAGTCGTGTCTCATTGTGAAGTGATCCTCATAAACATGTGCATTTTTAATCATATCTTGGGAATTGTTTTAAATATTTTCATGTAATTTGTTTTAAAGTATTCTGGAAAATCTATAAATTTCAGAAAATTAATTATTTTTAAGTTTAAGGAAAGTGCGACTTCTTAAAAGAAGCAATCAATTATTTATATCGTTTAAAAGATTATAATATGCTTATTTCATGGTTTACTTTTAACTAGCACTCTAACAATACTCTATTTAAAACTGCATTTTGCGATGTTGATTTCACTGTGTGCATCCACGCTGTGAATAATGATCTTAAATGAGTAGACAGAATAGATACGGCGGTTGTGTTATTCTTTTAGAATTCATAAAACACTTTTTTCAATGGTTAATGGTTGATTTAAAAATATATGTTTTTCTACGACGAGATTTTTTTTTTTTTTTTTTAAAGTCACTACTTCCATAAAAACTCTTTATCTATTTTGTATTATCTTTTGTTGGAAAAAAGTACGAAGAAATTTATGACTTTTTTTTTTTGTTTTGTCGTTGGTCATTACTCTCAGCTTCATTATTCAGCTGTGGTTAAATCCAATGCGCTGAAAAGAATGTTTTTGTTTCGGCATTTGCAGTTGAAGGATAATTTATACAATTTTTATCGCGTAGGTTTGGAGTAATTTTTCATGCCCCCTCCCAGGCCTTGAATGTGTGGGATTTTTTAAAAATTTCTAGATGGTTCTTTACATCTGTAAATGAAAAGAAAAGTTTTAAGTTCCATAATAAAAGAAGCTATTCAATATATAGACGTGAATAAGAAAATAAATATACGAGGAGGACAAGTTTGAGAAAAGTGATTGCTTTCCCTCCCATTTCGTAATGCTTTTATAATAATGTTATTGAAACATATTGTATGAAAATTATATTTTCCTTGTTCAGATACTAAGTTTTATTTTGATACTTTATATCGATTCGAAACTTTTTATTGTATTTATTTGTGGGCATTTTGAATCGTTATAATTGTTTTATTCAATAAATAAGGAACATTTTGCAAAGTTTGCGAAGAATTACTTCAGTTGCGATAAGAAAACAAACTTCATAACTGATTCCTTTCAAAAATCATTTCTCTCTGACTTGCGTGTTTTCTTTTTTAACAAATGGTATTTTTACTCGGCAGATGGAATCACACGCAAACACTTAACCATTTTGCCCAAATCCTTTGGCAAAGACTTCCTCGCTCTTTGGAGATTATGATAAAACTATTTTTTTTCTCTTCATTCTTGCCATTCCTAATCTTCTATCGTGTATTGTATTTAAAAGGATTGCCTCTCACTTAAAACGGATGGAAAGATTTCGTTCGAATGCTTATATATTAGAAAGGAGAAGAAATTGCATCAAACATCTCTCTGGACAAGTAGTTAAGATTTCTCGATTTATGGTTAACTATTTGCTTTTTGGTCTGCTGTGAAGTTGAGATTTTGTTCTTTACCATTTCTGAAGAATTTTGTGTGCTTAGTAAACGTTTAACCATTCGTAAAGCCGATATAAAAAGTTTTGCACCGAAAAGTTATTTATAGCTCCATTCGGATGAGAATATTACAATATTTTAAAAAAATCTCATCAAGCAATTGATATGGTATGCATTTGTTTGGAATTGTAAGTCAGGTCTTTTATTTTTTTTGTAAATTTATTATTAGTTTTTTCCTGTTTAATTTGTGTAAAGATTCAATCATTTTCAAGAAATTGCGCCAAATTTAATGTTGAGATTTATTTACCGGTACAATGAGTAGGCTGCAAGTCGCGCAGTTTTCAAGCTTTGTTAATGTACTTTGAAAATGGTAAACTTGGATAATAAAACTTTTTATTTCAGCATATAATTTACAAATAAGGTTTACAAGATAAAATAGCCGAAAAATAGAAATCGAGTTTTAAAAAGTCATATAAAAGTCTTCGGGACAAAGGTCCCCGGTGGAAATCTGTCAAAGTTTTAAAAGAGTCCACAAAACACAGTAGATAAAACGCAGGCGAGTCGAAGTCTTCTAAACAGGAAACACAGCACACGAAGACGAGACACAGCACACAAAATCAGGGAGGCCGGCACTTCGAAAAGCGGAAGCAGATGACAAGGCCAGGAAGACGAGGAAAGATCCAGGGCGCGAGAATCATCGAGAGGACCGAAGATCGCTTCTCAGGGGCTCCAGAGGGCGAGAGAGGCGAGACTCCAAGGAGACCGGCGAGACCATCCACAATCAGCAAGGCATTCGTCAGGGTACATAAAAATAGAAAAACACATTAGTTCATAAAATACAATAAAATACATAATAGTCAAATACAATAAAAAGCAATGTACAATGGAATCAATGAAATGAGTATATACAATGAATACAAATGTGAGAACAAAAGACAAAAAGTGTACATCAGAATACCTTCGTAAAGGTATCAAACGAAAGAGAGACATGAGTTTAAAAGAAGGGAAAACAGGGAGTGCAGAGCAGGGTCACCTGTTAACCCAAGAATGAATTCCTCGCTGTGAGGAACATTCATAAAGACATGTGAGAACAGATTTTATTAAAAGTCATGGGAGACCGGACAAAACCTGTCTCCCGTAAAACCAACCACGTGAAAAGATGATCAACAAGATGATTGAATCAATAAAAACAACGATGGAATATGTTTTGATGGAATGGAGATAAAAGTGGCGGTAAAAATTCAAGATAAAAATGTAGACAAATACACCAGCGAAGAGAGAACTCCTCAAGCTGGGAGAGTAAAAGCATGAAGAAGCTTGATAAAAAAGTTTGAATAAAAATAGCAAAAAGATGTTAAAATTAGCCAGGAGGCCAAAAAGAAACGAATGATGCTCTTCGGTGGGAGGGATCAATACTGTTTCTTGTCAGTAAGATGTTGGATATAAATATCCCTACTCCACCGGATGGTGTCCGAACAGATGAGTTTCCGCATGAGTTTAGCATATTTCTTGGAAACCCCCATCTGTGCCAGAGCAGCATCATTCGACGGATCCCACGAGCCCAGAGAGCCGACCACTATGGCATCGACGTGGGCGACTTTTCCCTCCCGACGTAGATGTTCATAAATCCATATCTTGTCGAATTGATTACTCTGGAATATTTTTAAAACAAACCGGATAAAACTCTTCTTTTATTGTTGTTATATTAGTGTGGCTTCAGATTTGTGAGGGTCTCGTATTTAACACGCATTTGCTCCAAATATCATGGTTCGGACTGATGGGAATGCGCAACATTTCGGTAAGTTTTGTTCGTGAAATTCTCACTGGGGGGTACAATTTTGAAAACGCCATCACTGTGATCGTTTAGAACACTCATTTCCGATTCAGAGTCGTTCGTGAATAACAAGAATTACAATTACGAGGAACATGCCGCCATTAAATCGTTATTTATATGTCTAGTGGGATTTAAATTGCAACAAAAGCAAATCTTAAATTACTTCTTCAAGTAGTTGCGTTTTATACACCTAATTGATAAAGTATCGTCAATTAAAGCTTGTGGCGAATGAAATGTTGATAATATATTTTTGTATTATTTTATCTTACTATTTTCATCAATGTAGTAAAAACTTCTTAATGTTTTATTTAATAAAAATATGCTGCATCTAAAACTTGCATTTCAACCAATGTTCTAACCCCCTTTTTTTAATTTCATAAATAACCTCGAAATGGATGTGTGTTGTTGAGCTATTCGCGATTTGCTCTTCACTAACCTCGGGGGCTTTATAATAATTTGGATTGAATGAAATTACAATTTCTTCCCAACACTAATGAAATGTATTTAGGTAAATTAGATGATGGTAGAAGTTAATTGAATCAGAGATATAAAAAAAAAAAAAAAAATGAAATATAGAATCGAAGGAAATGAAGGG
This sequence comes from Nephila pilipes, assembly GCA_019974015.1. NCBI lineage: Eukaryota > Metazoa > Arthropoda > Arachnida > Araneae > Nephilidae > Nephila > Nephila pilipes. The sequence goes on along the minus strand of BMAW01042029.1, from coordinate 820,966 downwards.
AGATCGAGGAATAACGACTTGTTGATAGAGATTTATAATTCGGATTGAAGCACCTTAATTAGTTTTGGGGATTGAAGCGAATTCTAGTAAAAGTATTAAGATAAGAATCTGCTGTTTTTGTGTAGTGATTGAATGAGAGCGAGAGATTTGGGATTAATTAGAACGAAGGATTAATTTTGAATAAACGAATTAATTGGACTTTAAGAGAGAACGACTTTATCTATTCACCAGTGATTATTAATAAAGTATTTTAACTTGCTCTTGCCGTGTCAATTGGAGTCCAATTATTATTGACTTTAAGCAGACTGAAGGATGCCAATAGACTTAGTAATGAAAGACAGTCGTCACAAATTGTACGGTTTTCAAAATTAGATTTCGACTCATTTTCATAACAAATATGACCATTTCCCCCCGTTGCCTCCACGATATGAATTGTTTCCATTTCCGTAAACAGTGGCATCAGTCCCTGATGCATTTTGTTTTGGCCATTACTGTGACTTTCCGAATAGCTTTTATATTGTAACAGTTTTCCTCTCAACAATCTTTTCCCGTTTCTTCTTGTTTCTGCATCTTTCGCTTGGATAGGAAGAGCGATGTGCAAATTCGTTGACACTTTGCCACGGAGTAGCCGGAGATATTTCGGCATTGTTTCGTTAAAAAAGGAGGCTCAGATAAGATGACGCAGTATACATCTTAGGGAGGCACTAATGAGAAAGCCCTGACGTGCTACCGGATATTTATCGAATCCGGTGTCCGTAAGATTTATTCCGGTAATGGATATTTCCTTCGCCAAGGCGTCTCGTGTCGTCATGGAAACGAAAGCATTTTAGTCTATTGGTTCGTATTACTCCTATGATGTACGGTTCAAAGCATTCTGGGATAGCTCGTGTTGTATATATTTCCATTGTTGACTTATTATGACTCTGAAAATAGTTTTAAATGGGTTGAATTACTAAATGTGTCCAAGATGTGTTAATTATTTTAAATACCTATGTTCTCTTTAATTTATTTTACCTTGTGTTTGACACACTATGTCCTTAGAGTGTCAGAAATTTTATTCAGCTAATCAATCTATTCATGATCATTAGCAAGATTATTGGAATTTTGGAAATAAATAATAAACTAAATCAAGTTAAACTTATCACTTCTAACTGGAAATCATTTTCATGTTGAAGGTAGGACGCAATATAAACTTGTTTACGAATCGGACATGCGAGACTTCACGTTTTTAACTTTTCCCCCCAGGTGTAACCATTATTTGACTATGCGACACTTTTTGCATGCTCTGCTTTTAACTAGGTTCGTTTTTAATATTTTAAATCATTTTATCTTTTTTTAAATAACTTGGTTGAAGAAATCTCCCAACCAAATATTTAATTTTTTTTTTTTTTTACATAACTTTGGTTTTACTGCATACAATTTAGTTTAATCTGTATCAAACTTCATAATTTGTAGAATGTGGATTTTAAATTTATTTATCTTGAAAATATTAGTATTATTTTGATCTTGTGCTTGGTACAATATATCCCCACGAGGATTCAGTACCATAAATTCAAATCAACCAACCAACCAACTATATAATTTATTTTTAAAGAATTGGGCATTATAATTCTACTTAGGAATAATGTAATGTGAATAATATATAATCAGTTAGTTTTAAATTTGTGATATATATCAGCTCAAGCTATCAGTAAGATCTTTTGAATTTGTTGTTACATCCTTTTTTCTGTAAAATTGGTTTAGTATTTTAAAAAATGATAAAGTAATTTAGAGTGAATTCCCCCCCCTCCCATATCTGTGATATAATCTTACAAGTTTTAAATAAAATGCTTTTTTTTTTTATGCCTGCTCATATTTATCTAATACTAATAGACAAGGATAGACAGCGCAAAGAAGATCAGTTCATCCATTTTTAAAATCAACAGATATGTTCTTAAATTTTTTCAAAATATTTTTGCTTACTTAAGGAAAGGTAGCATCCTGTCTTACATCCTTTTATGTTAATGATAAGGCATGGTATTCCTTTAATATTTAATAAATCTCTTTTCTGGAGTACATCTCTCTTTATTTGAGAAATTATCATAGCTCAGGATTTTCCGTATCTAATTAGTATATTGAAGTATTTCTGCGCGATGTTAAGTAGCAGTACCGCTCTTAGCACTCCAGTTTTTCTGTATTCAATTTCTGAAGCATTTTTTAGAATTATTTGTTTCATTAGATTGAGTTACTTTGTAAGAGTACTCTCGTACCGACATCGTTATTTCTCTATTTAGCCCAAAGCAGTTCGCGTGAAAATGTTTGGGTGGCTTATTCGAATGATGTGTGAGGATGTGTTTAATGGATTTTGCTTCTTTAAAAATGGTGGAATCGCGTAAATTATTTTCTTTCATCTTTGGATTCCTGTTCATTTAATTCTTTTGTACGTACTTTTATTACGTCTTTTTTTTTTTTTTTTTACAACTTTGATGTTTAGGGGGGGGATTAAAACATCGCTTTTTTCCTGAAGAAGAAAAAGAACGATAAGAAAATTGAGATCTTGATAAAGAAGTCTGCGCCAGTCGTATTCATTTGCTACATTTTTTCCCCTTCATTACATGTGTTTTTAGAAATTTTATTTTCACGTAAGATGAATGTTTATTTTGTTGTTGTAATGTGTCTGGGTAGTAAAAAAAAAACAAACAATTGTAAATCTGAAAATTTTGAATCTGTGTTGTATGAATACTAATTAGATTTTCAGATAAATGCAGGATTTTTGTTTTTGTCTGAATATTGAATTAGTTTTACTGAAGTGTGGACTTAGCAATAACAATAAAAAACAGCCGTTAAGAATAATCCGTTGTATGCAGTAATATCCATCTTTTAAATCATATGTAATGTAAACTCTCTCTGAAAAAAAATGAGTTATTGAAAAAGTGTTTTGAGCTGGAGCTGCAATTAATTTTCTGATTTATTATACAAAAATTACATTTGTTCGAGAAAATTTTCTGTTTCTATATAAGGGGAGGGGGATTCCTTTAAACAAACAATGATTTCAGAATAAAAGATCTCTGTCTGTAAAAATGTTGTTTTTAAAATGTTTTATACGACGAGGTTTGCCATGAATTATAAAAGGGGGGAACAAAAAACTTCTCTGCTTTTAAATATTTTTTTCTGTTACGTATGATATGTCTTCTGTCATATTCATGTCTTGTAAATGTACTTTTAAGAAATGTATTAAAAAGCCTTTAACCACGGAGTTTTGAATTCATGATGTAAATTTTTATTTTTCTTTACTGTCACGAATCCACATTTACCACATTTCTTTCATACATTTATATTCGTAAAATTATCTCCCCCCCTCCCTGAATTTCTCGAAAGTCTTTACTGTGTATGAGAGAAAAATATATCTACCGAATATTTATGAATTAAATAAGTCATCTTTTGTTTCCGTTTGTAATTCATTACTTAAAGTAATGTTAATATGGAATGTGTAGAAAATTTTGATGTATTAAAAGTTTGTATGTGAAGGGGGGGAAAAAAAGAGTCAAGGGCGAATAATTTATTTTTACGTTTTCAACTTGTATCCTACTTTAATTCTCTGCTAAAGGTTACGTAAAGAAAATCTAAATATAATCTTTTACGTTCATGACTGCAATTTTAATCGATTAAAGATTCCATATATTACATTCCGAGGTCATATAACATGTTTAGGTCTGTTTAAGGTATTCTTTTTAAATAATGCTTGAAAATATTTTTCTCCAGTAAATAAATATCTGGAAAAAATTTACATATAAATATTTTTGCATTTTATTTGAAAGTATATGCATAGATTCAAGAAAATGCATGAGTTGACGTCAATCAAGACCAATGCTTTCATTTTTGCTGTTTTATATGCATCTAATCTATTCAAGATTTTGATATTCTGCATTCGATAAAGCAACAAAGCTGTTCCAAAATGTAGCTATTTTATTTAGTATGAAAAAATATTTCGAATGCCCGGAGAGCTTTTCTTTTCGTAACATATGATTCGTCATCAATTCTATCTGATATCTCGAATTTTTCTGCACCTCTTGACCACTGGTCAATCGATTCGCTGGTGTGACATGTCCAGCGGCGACAGCAGACGGAAAAGGAGAAAGTTTTGCCATGTTGTCTTCATCAGACTGCCGTTCTGTGCTCCAAGTTCAGTTATCTAAGAAGTGTTTACGTATCAGTCGTTATGCTCATGTCGTAATGTCATTACTTAGAGGCCTTAATAGCCAGTTTCCTCTCTCTCTCTCGCTGACGCATTAAGAGTGATGTCGTGTGTGTGTGTGTGTGTATATATATATATATATATATATATATATATATATATATATATATATATATATATATATATATAGTGTGTGTGTGTGTGTGTGAACGACCTTTAACACTACATCTCGTTTTTAGTATGAATTTGGGTTTTTCGAAGAAATTTCAGCTTTTTTCTCAGATATAACGAATAATTTTTTTGGAAGGGAGGGATAATGTTTTTATTCATCATACATCTATTTTTATTTATTTAGTTTTTTTTTTTACGAATGAAACATACTTGATGGTTTGATTTTTTTAAAAGGTACCCTTTGTGCAAATTTATTATTATTATTATTTTTAAAAATTAGGAATTGATTTATTAGAAAAAGTTTATATGTATCATATTTGAACACGCATAAAATATTTATTTCAAATAAACAATTATTTAGATTTTCTATGATTACAATTTTTATTATTTTTAAATTTTTTTCTCGGTTTCTTTCTCACCATTCTGTGCAGGAGTTTGATTGCACTGGTATTATTAAAAGTTTTACATCCCCCCCCTATCAGTCCCTTCGAAAAACGGTGAAAATGCATATATATTTAATTATCGATTTAAAAAAAAAAAAAACCATATTTGTACAGAGACCTTATCCCATACACAGAATTATCAAACAATCTATACAAAACAAGCTGAAAAACTTTTCAGATTTTGTTTTGATTATAAAATGAACCTTAGCATTTTAAGTACCGGATCGCCATGAAAAATAAAAGGGAAGAAAGAGCGCTTTAAAGTTTTCAAAGTTAATGAAATAATTTGGCATACTAGTGAATAAAATTTAATTAGCTTGTTGAATAGTTAAGCTAGAACTACGAAGTTTGGTACAAACATTTAGAAAAGCCATACAGTTGTGAAATAAGATAACAAACATTTTTCGAAATTTTGGTCGTTTTAGGATGCAAGTCCCAATAACACTCTTTGTACATAAACGAATTCAGTACATACTGTTTGCTCCGACGACTCTCGTTATTTATTTATTTATTATTATTATTTTTGCACTGAGAGCCTCAAAAATATTTCCACACACAGTATTTTTTTTTTTAACGTTTGGATTCGAAGTTTATCATCTCCTGCCAGTGATAAGCTTATATTTCACTGTATTTTTAAGCCTAATTTCTCTACAAGAATAGTAAGTATTTGACGTTTATCATTGTAAATGCTAGTGGCCAGATTTGAGGCCTATAAATTGGAGACTAGAACCAATCCACATCGAGGAAAAATTTCTAGAATTACAAATATACTTTTATTTTGGTTGTTTAACTTGTCATGCTTCCTACTAATTCATCTTAATATTTAAAAATTTAATGTGAATTATTAGGCGAAATAAGAAACACACGTCGAATTCGAAAATACGTGGTCCTAGCATGTCCATTTAAATGCTGATTTTATGGAAATACACTGTACAATTGTTTAAGTAACTTTTGGGAGTCTTTAAAATTTGAAGTTTAACATCCCTTGGACTCTTTAAAAAGAATCCAATCATATGTATTCTTTTTTGGTGTGTGGCTTATAATTTTCTTTAATGACTTTATGAATAGCTTTTCCCAAAAATCGCTACACATTTAAAAAAAATAATTGTGCTGGCAATTCTTATACTTTCAGGACTTTTCTTTTGTCATAGTAAGTCACGGAAAACAATTTTAAAATATTTTGTTATTATATATCCTTTCTATCGTGAAATTGCCTGGAAGTCCATTTAATTGTCAATAAAACATATTTTTTGGTTGAGTTCTTTTATCAGTTGTGTTTAAAGCCCGTTAAGACCTAAAATAAAAGTTCTTTTTTTTCCTGTTCTTTCAAACTCTGAAGCTGTGAATCCTGACTTCTCCTTTGGTCAGTTTATGAAGTGTCAAGGATCTTATCAAATCTTTCTTTTGTCAAAGCAATTACCTCCCGCTTTTCTGATTCTCAACAGAATTGTTGAGAATTTACACTTTTTTTTTCCGACCTGTCTTTCAGTGTCATTCACTCTTAATCTTTTTGCTGCTCGTCCTTTCTTCCATTCCCGCTGGAAAAGTTCCCCATCCCTCACCCCACTATGGATTGCAATCGATCTCCCTTTGCTCAATCTATTCTTCTATTTATTAGTTTTTTTCGGGATGGCTTTACGAGATGCTTTACCTATTATTCTTATCCCGCATCAATAATTCATATTAGGTATAAGATTTTCGCAAGATGGGCTTTTTTGTTGTTGTTATCGTTACCGGACTCTGGTGTCGTAATTCTTTTATGCTCAATTACCTGAAGCCAAGCAATAGCCACAACGTGTATGAATACAGCGTGAATATTTCAATTAATAAATTATTTTCTCGAACGAGAAAAGTAGTATTTCTGTAATAGTTGAGATCTTGAAAATTGGCGTCTTTTAAATCGAGTGCTCAGCATTTAACATTGGGGAAAAAAAAATAATAAAAAAAGTTTCCACGAGCGTTGAATCTATTCTTATGACCGTTGAATTTTTTTTATAAGATTTATTAAATTAAATATTTCTAAGGTGTGACGTTAGGCTTTTCGAGATGTACTCTTCACTAACCTCGAGGACTTAATAGTAATTTGCATTGCATAGAGTTAGTTTTTTTCCCCACCCAAAATGAAACTTATTTAGGTAAATTAGATGATGATGAAAGTGAAGTGAATTAGAGATAATGGATTATAAATTATATAGAAATGAAGGAATATAGATGATAAAGACTTAACGACAGAGATTTATAATTTGAATTGAAGGAGCTTAATTAGTTTTGTAGGTTGAAACGAATTCTTGTATTAAGATAAGAATCGACCGTTTTTGTGATGTTATTGAATCAGAACGAGTGATTTGGTAAGCTAAGATTTTATAATTAAACCATAATCGAAGATTGTTGTGTTAATTGAGATTCGAGAGATAGCGACATTATATCTATTCTTCATTGATAAGTAAGATATTTTATCTTGTTCTTACATATCTTCAATTGGACACATAATTTATTGATTAATATATTAGATTGAGATTTGGCGCAAAGCTGAACAATGAGGAGTGAGTGTTACTTAGTGTTGTCCTCGCCGTATTAGGCGTTTGGTATAATTTCTTGAATTTTAGAGAATTTTTTTTTTTTTTTAACATTACTTGTATGGGAGTAAAGGAGCATTAAATTTCTACCGCCACATAAATGTCATGTTTTAGTTTTGAATTTAATTTAATTTTAACATTTTGATGATTAAAAAATCAGAATAATTGAAATCGGCAATATTATTTGAATATAATTTACGATTTTTTATTGGAGATTTTTGCTATGGGTACACTATATGGAAAGAAGAAACACCAGAGCTTCCACCTTGTAATTATAATCAACGAAACAAATGAATTATATTTTTTTAACTCTATCGGAAATTCAGCTTATATTATTGGAAATAGACATTTTTATGGGTTTTAATAGAGGAACGCGAAGAATTTTAAAATAATATGTGACAAATGTGACTGCGTTGGGCTGGGGGAATTCCTTTATAGAGGTGGAGGTTACACTAAGTTTAGGTAAACTCGGATTAGTCGAACGAAAAGATGAGCCCACAACACATTTTATCGCTTTCGTGCTTCTGATGATGCATTCTGCAGTAATAGTTTGTTGCAGCTATCCGTTGGTCTGATTATTTCCTTCCTACCTGACACGACCTAGTTTGAGTTCATTACTGGTCGACTTAGTGGGGCTGTCGGCGAAAACCACGCCGCAACCGCTGCCGTGACAAGTGGCGTCACTATTCATCATGGATCTTGTCAGTGGCGTGTATTCTGGACGAAGGCTCTCTAACGACAGTTGAATGATGTGCAGTGTCCGAAGAGCGGTCTTATTACAGATAAGGGATTGTCTCGGCGATCTTTGCGGTCGTTAGGAATCACCCCGAGATGGATGGGGATCGGTATTTGATGCGAATTATAATTGCTTGAGTTAATTTTATATCAGTCGTTTGGTATGGTCCGCTGGCTGGAAGGATTTGTTGCTAGGAGGCTTGTTTTTGGCGCCGTGGAATTGGAAGAGTGATGTAGATGGTCTTTTACTATCGCATGAAAAAGTAAAATTTGCAAAATTTGTTACCTTAGATCTGTTACTTTGTTCTAGCGAATGATAAGAAACGATGAATTATGTTTTATCAGATAGGTACTCCTTATTTTGGGGGAAAAAAACGTTCGAGATGTCCCCTATCCTTGATGACCCATAAAAATGCCTGTGAAATACCTTAAACACACTTAAAATGACCTAAAATAGCTTTACACACTAGCAAATTAATTGAATAGCGATTATTTAATAATTTATCATTTTTCAGCGCGTTAAATCTCTGGGAGGCTACAATTCCTCCCGTTGGTGTGGGTTGGAAGATTTGAAAAGGGATGTGCCAACTCAGATATCGTCCTCGTCACTTGACTGATGTTCAAAATTACGAAGTCTCTCGACAGTAGTCCTCGTGTTGCTTCTGGTGTGATGTTGATATTCAGCTGTTTCCCAATAAGTAAAAAGTTCTCTTGAAGGCAGATTACATGACGGAGATATGACTGCTGTGAAGGAAATGGAATCGTCCCAAATAATTCTAGTTCGTTGTTTCCATACATATATTTTCTAAACCCTTAAAATATTCTCTAAGTAAACAAAAAGTTACTGGAAGTTTTAAAAAATGGCGAAAACGAGAAATGGAAGAATACTCCTGAAAAATTTTCGCGCCTATAGCTATGATTAATCAATAATGAATGTATCACTTTTCTTACGACGTGTCACATGACCGATTACGATTCCGATAATGAATGAATGAAATAAAAATATTTCGGGACATACAAAGACGGAATGATAACATGTTCGTCCTTTCCACTGACCGAATTCCATCCAAAAATATGGTGTTTAGTTTTTTTTACGTTTACATAAGTATAATTTATTGATATGTCGTCCATTACTAAACATTGCGTTATTTTATTTGTGCCGTATATCTCACTAAGGATGCAGTAAACATTTTGAAATCCAATCCACTGTGAAATCAAAAGTGTTCGGTACCACTTCTCCCATGGTAAGAAGAGAGCAAAGCTATTCTGCAAACGTTTTGAGAATCGAGTGACATAAACAAATTCCAACTGCACCTTTTTTTTTAATAAAAAGAAAGTATTTTATTTGACACTATTTTCGTGTTTTTTAATATGAAATTACTGATTTATATTTAAATTATGTATTAATGTTAAAAGTGTTTAACTTTAACATTGAAATAACTTTAATTTCAAATCTTTACAAAGTTTAATAGGTATTTTATTGTAAATGCAAATGCTATATTCTTCATAGCTTTGGTCTTACAGGAGAACATGTTCTGTTTTAAAATGTGTTGTTTCTGAATATTTTAACACCTAACAAGTACGAAAGTAATGTTCTTAATGTTTTTCTATAAAAAGAAAAATGTATTTTATTCGGAAGTAAACGTGACGTAAACTTAGAAATAACGCATCCTCCTCGTCTTTTAATATTAATTTATTATTTAAAAAGAATCGTTTCCATACTTCCACTTTTTTATTTTATTAGATATATTTAATTTAAGTTGTCCTTTCACTTTATTTAATCGTGAATTTTTCATATGGAGCTGCTTTTCGACAACAAGAATATATAATTACTTAGAAATTGGCCTCTTTTTAAGCTAATTTTGGCTTCCAAAAATAATTTTAAGTTCACTTTCCCCCTTAAAATATTTTAATTAATTTCGTTTGCTTCAAAATCAAAACGCAATCGAAATTATTTTGTTGTGAAATGTAAATAATCCAAGTGATTGATTTTATTGTGTAAATTTAAATGAAATAGCGGTTAATGTAATTAAGTCGTTTATTTAATAAGCTCTGAATTAATTATGAAATTGCAGCACAGAGAGAGATCCTGGAGGGAAAATGCCTGCAAAGGTACCAAGGAATTTAATTTTGGAAGTAACTTGAAACTATGACTCGAATACCATTCCGTTTACCGGATAGAAAATGAATTAGTTCCAGATTTTTGTACCCAATAATTCGCAGAATTTGTTTTATTCTCGACATTTAATGTAGCGCCGTGCAATAAATTCCCGTAATCAACTATCCTTCCTTAATTAACCGCGGATTCTGCATTGGAAAAGCTTTGGAAATAGCCTTTTGCTGGTCCGTGGGTGGTGGGTACGCGTTTATTCGATTAAAACGTTGCGCATTGTATGGAACCGAACGATTTAACAGCTGTTGAATAATCATTCTGGCAAAAGCGTTCCGGCAGCTTTATTTCTTTTTTGACGAATTGATTTCCTAGGGAAAACTTACCATACGTTTCCGAAACTTTTCCTTTTGATCTCTGTTATCCGATTGTGAAGGGTAGCTTTTAATTTAATACTTGGGACAAAATTCGCCGCAGTCCATGGTAGACCGCTGTTTCCGGAGTTACTAATTGTGTTCATGCGCTCCCAGTGCCGTTCCTTTAGAGGCGTCTATGATGCGCCTTAATTCTTCCGGGGGGACCATCGAATTGGTCTTAACTAATCGTTCCTGACGAAAACTTATCTGTTACACATGTTACTTCCCTAAAGAAGACGTGACCTTTAGCTGTTCGGTTTGTTTTAACTTTTAGGAAAGTTATGTGCTTTAAAAGCTCCTCAAATTTCGTGTGGGTCAGGCACACTGAATTATTGAATGTGAAGTTCTTTATTTCCTACTTTAGCTGTTTTGCTACTTTTTGTGTGTGTGGCTACGTTTGATTTATTGAATTCATTCAGTTTAAGTGAAGACCACGGTAACCTCGTGGTTATGATCGTGTCGAATCATGGTTTTGAGCCCTGATGCCACAAAAAACCCGTCATGTATCCGGGGATGATGCACGTCAAATCTGTCGAGGTTCAAGATCTTCCCGTTGTCATGATGTGGAAATTAGAAGAAGGAGGTGCCAGCTCAGGTGTCGTCCTCGTCACTTGAGCGAGACTCAAAATTACGAGGGCTGTCGCCAATAGGCCTCGTGCTATTTCCAGTGTGACGTTTTAATAAAACCAACCAATCAATCAATCAGTGTAAATATTAGTTTATTATTTAGTTGTGTGCGTATGCTCATGTACGTGTTTGATTATTGCAAACATGTTAAGAGTATTATTACAATGTATATTTTATTATTTTTGGACAATTGTTTAAAAAAGTAAGAGCAAACATTTTTTTAAAAAAAAGATACATTTGATTATAATAAGTAACAGTTTAAAAGTTTTGATTTTGAACTATTACTCTTACAGAAAAATTGTGGTATTTTTGAGTTAATGATTAATTTACCGTAATTTATCGAATTTCTTTTATTTATCGGGTATTGTGTGTTAATAAAGGAAACGCGGTTAAAAAAGAAATAAAAAATAAACCGCTTATAAAAGTCACATTTTTTTGTTTTTCAAGGAGTTTTGAAAGTTATTTCTTGCCTTGCATGTAAAATAAACCCACTTCTTAAAAACGGTGTTTTTTAAGCGCAGTTTTAGAAGAAAAATAGGTATTTTCTTTTCTTTTTTTCTTCTTCTTTCCTTTCTTTCTTTTTTTACTATATCCTCGTAAACTTGCCGATGCTGACTCAATTATTGGATCGTTTTTATTCAGATTTTTAAACTTAAGGTAAGCTTAGATAAATAGTTGAGACGTGATCTTATGTAAAATGACCATTATAAAATGTCCTGAAATATATATGCAATTTTTTTTTTTTTACTTCATCTACTTCTTAGTTAAGTACCATTGGGGTCTACATTGTTTAGAGTTTTTTAAAAATCGAATGATTCCCGAGAATAATCTTCATTCTAAACACGATGCAGCGGAAAATAATCTTGTATGATATATATTCAATGATTTAAATTTCATTTATTGATTAGTAGATAAACATCTCATTTAGTTCATTTTTAACCTGTAATGTTTTATCTAGACAAAATTTAATTGAACGATATTAAAACAATTACGCACATTCGAAGACATTACGGTTGGAATAATCTACTGTATCATAATGACTGTAATAAATATTTCGTCCTTGTGGTATTCTAAGCTTTACCTTTGTAATTTGTTATCACTTCGTTATAAATTTTGATACCACTAATGATGCAAAGTATTTGTTTCATAATCTTTAAAAATAAGTATGATGCCTCAGATTATTCTGTATTTTTTTTTTTCAATGTAAATTAACAAACATTTGACTCTCATATGCATTTTATAAGAAATCATATGTGTCGCTCGTAATTAAGATTCACTTGTTCCATCACCAATAAAATCAATCAAATATTAATTAATAGACGAATAAAGCTGCTTGTTGGAGCAAACCTTCACGTGTACTCAGCAAAAGAATACGAGTATTAAAAGCGTTTAACTTTATCTACCACTTTTACTGCTGGATTCGTGTCAAGATCGAATCAATCTCATCGACAGTATAATACCCTGTCAATTACTTCTCTTCTTTCGACCTTCTATCAGTCTCCCATCTTTCCGTCTCTTCTAATCTTTCTCACTATATCTCAATGAATACATGGATTTTGCTTTGCGTAATTGGAAGTCGAGTTGTTTGAATTAAGTAATACCCAGGAATTGTCCACTAGGGCAGCTGAAGGGAAATAAGATTCACAGCCTTACAATCAACCCTTTAAACTTCTGTATGGCACTGGCACGCGTACATTTAGCTAGGATTGACTAATAATATTCCTTTGTTGAACTCTAAATTTATAGCATTCAAGACTCTCGCTTTCAATTCAATTGTTTTATGTACAAATTGAAAATAGGCAAATTACGAAGTATTCTAGATTTTCCGAGTTCGGATGTTACAGCTCCTGATTATGGTCGCAACAAATGTTTGACGTTTTGCGCTTAGGTGTGTAATTTATAATAAAATATTTTACATTCAGCTAGTGGTATTCGTTGTTAATGGCTTAATTTGATAATAACGTTTTCTTGTCTTTCATGTTTTTTAAAATCTTTTGTCGAAAATAGTCAAGAAATTTATTTTTTTTTTGAAATATTTGAAAGCTGAATAATTTTGAGAGAAATTATTTAACTTGTTTGAGAAATTGTTAAACCTAAAGGAAATTGAAGAAAAATATTCAACAAATGTAAAAATCTTTTATCTGAACTGTAATACATTTTAAAGAACATTTTTTTTTTCGAAATTTCAATAAATTCAAGCACTTTAGGTATTTCAAAATAGTACATTGCTTAGCACGTACAAAATTCTTCGTGACGTATTAAATATACATAATTCAATAGCCTTTTCTGAAAATTTAAGAATTGTATTACATTTTTATTGCAATATGCAAACTTTTATTTTAATTTTGTCAGTTTCCGAGTCAGAAATTTTCTCTGCTGCGATCTCAACATTTTGAGTTTTTTAACTTACAAAGTTAAAACTTTCGCTTAATGCATATTCTAAACGCAGTCAAAGAATTATCCCCCGTTTTGTTATTTATAGTTTTTGAAATAAGTTATTCCAAAATGTGAGCTTTTTAGAATTTTAAATTTAGCAATTCGTGGCATCAACTTTTCGTATGTTTGAGGATTCCGCATTTGTGACGACGCATAAACAGACGGTTAAAAACTTTTCTAACGTTAAAAAATTGCTCTTGGAAGATGTCGAACTTTCAAAAAATTCTTCAGAAATATCCACTTTTCTTTTTCACTTGTTACATTGACTGATAAAAATCTAGCTTCAGCCACTCAGCGTTATTTTTCCATTCCTTAAATCGATTTATGTTCTTCCTGAAGTTGGTGGAAGATGTAGATATCGATCTGGAAAAAGTTTTTTTCCCCCTTAAAAGTAAATCATTGACGAAAACCTTTTGCCCAAAGAGAGCTTCCTCTCATCAACCTTAATATGCCCGTGCCTCTTCAACATAAATCCATTATTGACTTTTGAGTGCTTCAAGTGGAAGCAGTGTAATGTCTTTAACCGAAGAATTTTTCTTTCCATATTAATCAGTGCGTTGATTTCCAAGAGAAGTGTTTTAAAGCGTCCTTTAAAAGATAAACCTTAATGAAATCATTTAATGAGTAAATCTTTTAAATATTTTTTTTGTGTGTGTGAGTGTCGAGTGGCTTCCATCGAACTAATTTTGTATTAATTTTAACATGTGGTAAACGTGCATTTTTTAAAAAAATTGGTGTTTTCCCCCCCCATTTAGATAATTTAAAGAATGAATATATTTATATATGTTTTAATGTGAGTTTGTAAAATGTAGCGTAGATTCGAAGTTCTGGTTTGTTCCATTTATATTTAAGCGTCTGAATTTTTATGAATTTGTTTCTTTCGATGTCAATGATTTTTTAAAAAAATGTATAATTGTTAGCTAAGTATTTGTGTGTGTGAATGAATGTATGTATGATATTTATTGTATTAAAATGGAATGAAAATATTTAGTTAAGACGTTAGCACATTGTAAATCTGTAATGGGAGACTTATTTTTTTCATCTGAATCAAAATAACGAAGGTAAAAAAAATGTAATTAGGTGATTTTTCGTTAATAATTTGTTAATGACTGAATGACTAAGATGATAAACATTTTTATTTTGTTTAGTCAGCATAAATTAAATTATGGGTTTGTGCATTCAGCGCATTTGTGTTTTTAACCCTCCATACTACTTTTCTGAACCTCGGATTTGTTTAATAAGCCACTTCAGGAGACTATATTTAATTTTAGATAAAATTGTTTTTCTTTTTTTGTTCTCTAGTAATGATCGTTGTAGTGGGGAAAAAATAAAAAGGAAAATTTTGTAAATCATCGAATTATCTACGAAGAAATAAATGAAAGTAGTTAAAACACTTTTTTAAAAATAGGATACACTAGTGCTTTTAAGTTAACAACTCATTTGGAAGTGAATGAAAAACTTATTCAGTGCTTCGGTAAGGTAGATTGAACCATTTTTCTTGTTGCTTATCCAATTATTCCTAGTTCTGTTGCAGGAAATGCTTTTTTCCCTCTACTTTGGCGAAGTTGCCTTTTAAAAAGAATAACTCTAAAATATTTTTTTGGTGCGAGGAAAGGTAGGGGGAGGGCAGTGTTGTAAATCAGATTAACTTCCCTCGTACTTAATCGCATTCACTACATTTTTTCGAGCAAGAGCACAGGAAAATAACTTCTTTCACTATATTGGCAAATTTTTAAGCTTCATTGAAGAGAGGCGTCACCGCTTGGAAGAAAAAGGGACGTGCTCTCCTATTCTCGGGAAGAGAATGAAAATATATAAGGCTAATCCGCTTATGACTCGGCCTTGGCCTCCTTAGTATGAGCCCATTCTTCATTGAAGAGTTTTGTCCGGAATGCATTGCTTTTTATTAAATTATCGATTCTTTTGTGTCTGTTCCCTACGAATACGTACTCATTTCTTGGGGACATCTTCTCTTTTACCTTGAACATGACGAGAGGACTAACTTTTTGGGGGGTATAATTTTATGAAATATTTATATGCGGCTTCTTTATTCTTTCTTATTTTCAAACATTTTTTTTTTTAATAAGCTGAATAGCAATTGGCGCCTTTATTCAGCATGTTTTATAGGATGTGAATGATTTGGTATGCAAAGTATAGTTGGGTCGTCTTTCCTCTTTTTAAAATAAATTTATGGATCGCATGCATTTTCTGTTGGTATTGTGGAAATCTATTTATTAGGTTTAAGCGATGCTTTCTCTGTAAGTGAACATTTTTGCTTCCTTTTCCTTTTATTATAAAACTTAGTTATGGACCAAGTAATTTAATTATTATGTAACGAGTTTTGAAGATAATTACTTAGCAATTTGACATTTTTATGCAGGCGTTATGTTTTTCTAACTGATATAGAAAAATAACCCCCCCCCCCCCAAAAAAAAAAAAAAAAAAAAAAAAAAAAGTTTTTTGTTACAGATTCGGTATTTTTACTGATTCAATTACAATTACAACATTTGAATTTTAAAAGTAGCTTTTCCATAATTGTGATAAATGCTAATTTGTAGGTGCAGTTTATTTTTTTTGTTTAAAATTAGCTACGTAATTTAGTTTGGAAGAGTACAACCTTTTTCTTAGTAACCATCAATTAATTAATAAGATCCAATAATTATGATCTAGAAGACATGCAATATTTCGTAATTTTATCTACTACACTCTTTTTCAAGCATTTATTAAAAAAAATTTCATTCTTATTTATTAATTTATTTCTGTCTTTAAACTTCAGACGTAGAACAAATTTGCTTAACTCTTTGTATTCTTTTGTGTATTTATCGCGTTCCTTTGGTGATTAGCGCACCACCTTTCGATCCGTATAGAGAACTGCTTCACTATGGAGTGTTACACTCGCATTCTGGACGGTTGTGTGTGTGGCATCTCATACTCGCCTCTTCAAAGCGTCATCCACAGGCTTCGATAACATTGGAGTTAACAAGTTTATAATTTATTAACTGTTTATTTTTCAAATATACATATTATAATTATTTATCAATAAATTACGTTATTCTTGAACGGAAAGATGATATATTTGGCGTTTTAAACCGGTGAAATGGGTGAAAGGCAACTTAATCATTATTTACTAAACTTATAACTCGGGGGGGGGGGAAGTAAAAGCTTTTTTGAATCGAAACTTCGTATTAAATTCGAAAGAAGTTAAAAAATACACGAAATCCATTTTCATAAAAATAATTTTTGAAAAATACTTTGTAACTTTTAGGCTCAAAGCAAATTTTGTGATATTTTATTTTTATGCAAAACTTTCTTCTCTAGACTTTCCAATATGGATTTCTATAAAAACACTTGCTTTCAAAGTCGAAAACATGGTCTTGGATATTTACACGTAAACACTTATGCATATAATGCAATATAATATTTTAGATGAAAGCAGAAATTCGACTAAAAGCTTTCAGAATTTATGTGCCTTTTAGAACCTCCTGATGAATAGGTTTATGTCTTCTTCCAAGTTGCAGTTGATACAGAAAAAAGGGAAAAGGAATAATAGAATAGAAGGATGAAAAATTTAAGTATTTACTTTTCTGAAGCGTTTCATTTTTCTTTACAAGAGAGGTATAAAAAAAGCGAAGGAATTTATTTATCATTTTACGCTTTCTCCCTGCGTTTGGAGTTAAAAAATGTGAAGGATTTAGAGTTCTAGGAATTCGCATCGTTGGTATTTTATATCTCTGGATTCTTCAATGTTGCGAGAAAAAATGGATAATGTATTCAAAATCACGTTTTAGATGATACATCACCTGTCTTTTCATAACGCGAGTTTCATTCATTTGATGGTAAGTTTAATGCGATTTATGTAAATGTTATCAGTATTTTTTGATTAAATTCTAGTGATATGCACTTAATGAAAGTTCTGTGCCCAAGTTAAAAATAGTTACGGCAATACTCATTATTTTCGACTTTTTTTTTTGTTTACTGAAGCCATATTATATTTTATGTTATTAATAAACTACAAATATCCATGCATTGTAAATAAGGAAGGAATTTTTTTTATTCAGTTTTTTAGAGAAAAAATAATTTATGATTTGCCTACCATGCGATTGTTTAATTCTATAAAATCGGCCAGGATTGTTTTCGAGTTGCGAGCTCGAGTCTCGTTTTCCTTAAATGACCCATAAATATTGATAGCTGCTGCATGTTAAACAGAACTGGGTATCAGAATTCTCATGCGGTTTGAAAATCAGGAGAGATATCGGATTTGGCCTCATCTTTGGCGTTTTGATTATTTATGACTGCTCTCAGGAGTTTCCTTTTTCGGGCGAGTTCGGGCATCTCTCATCAGATAAACAAACCCCAGTGATCTTTTTTCTTTTTTATGCGGTTTACTATCTCTGGTTAAAAAAAGATGACACATTCCCCGGGATACCCGAGCGATCCTTCTTTATTTTCGACTCTCCTTCTTTTCAACCTTTTTTTTTTTAAAAAAAAAATAATCTCTTCACCCTATTTTTCTAGTCTCGATCACAGTTTTCCCTTATTTGGCTTGCATAGTCATATCTTGGTCTTGTGCCATTAAATTTAACAATTGTTCATTCACTCACTTTTGATTTTGTCTTAAATTACAAGGAATCTTTACGAGTACCTTTTGTATTGCTCGAGTGCGACTCTTATCAAAAATATAAATAAATAATTTTAAAAAAATACTCTAGATGGCGTGTAGGAGCCGAGTTCATTTGAATAGTTCTCGTCTTCTGCAATTTATATAAAGGTTAAGAGGACTTGCGAGGGGGGTGGGTTGTAAAATACCGAATTTATAAGACTCCTTGGTTTTGTGGTATCTCTTTTGAAGTTATTAGAGCTCAGATTTTTTGTGTGCCTAATTATATTCTGATCATTTTATAGAACTATAAAGTAATTTTTTAGTCAATATGTTATTTTCATCTTAATTGAATATGGACATGATTTTTTTAAGGCATGTTTGTATTTAGGTAACATTTTTAAGAAGCGTATTCCTTAATGTGCAAAAAATACTGAAACAACATTTTTAATACCACCTAACATTTTCTTTGAAAAAATGGCTCAACTTTGTAATTTTATACTTTTTTCGCATTTATTTCCTAACATTTAGGTATTACTCGGAATTTTTTTTATGGTTCACTATCTCCAAATTTATCCTTTATAGAAGGATTAATAATAATAAAAAAAAGGAACCATGCATTGTAATATATATATATATATATATATATATATATATATATATATATAT
>BMAW01042029.1:700437-791571 GCA_019974015.1 Nephila pilipes | reverse complement strand
CTTGTTTTCATAATTAATGAAAATTTTGGATTTCATTAATTATGAATGGATACCTGCCACTTGTTTACTTGAAATATTTTTGAATTGCAATTTTCTTTCTTTTTATCCTTTTCTTTCCCCCCCCCCTTCCCACCGCTCTCTCTGACGAAATAATTTAGCTTTGTCGTGGGTGCCGATAAAATGAATGTAAATTAAAGTTTCTATGATTTTTTTTTTTTGTAATGTCTAATAAATGTGAATATGTTGAATTATCTAAATTAGCGTAAATTTTTGAACATTTAATTAGTATTTTTAAAATCTTAGTAGTTTCTGTTCTTTTGGCTATGATTTTCGTATATTGAACATATAGGCAATTTTGCGGGATAAATTTTCCTCTAATTAAAAAAATATATAGCCATTTATGAAGAATTTATTTAATATTCTAAGCGATGGAGGAAATAAGGTAAAATTGACGTTTGAAATTTAATTGATTTGGAACATGCATTTGATTGTAATATTCTTTCTTCTCTAAACCTGTAATCAGGTTTAATTAATCGACACAGTGACTTGAATGATTGTAACCAATACATATTTTTATGAGTTTTCCTGAAATGCATTTTTCATTGAGAAAATTATTTCAAATAAACTCTCTGTATTCCTCTTCATCGTTTGAATAGATGTGCGATAGTTTAGTGATCATGGTCGTGAGCGGCGTTTTATCCGTCGCGAATTGCGGTTTCGAATCCTGATTCAGTTAAAGATCAACCGTGCAGCGGCCGGCTGTACGTTAAATCTGTCGGAGATCCAAGTCCTCCCGTTAACGTGCTGGAGAAGTTTGGAGAATTGAAAGCCAACTCAGGTGTTGTCCTCGTCACTCTACCGAGGCTTAGAATTACGTGGTCTATCGCCGATAACCTACATGTTGCTTCTTTATGCGACAGAAATATAAGAAACAAACAATCAGTCAATTCCTGGTTTGAATTTCAGAAAACTTTGTTTTAATTATTTTGAAGATGACATAGAATTCATAGTTAATTTCTGCATTAATTGTAGAAAGTTTTTTTAAAAAAAATACCATTTTATATTATTACTTGCGAAATTCTTTATGAACTTTCTTTTTCTAGCATCCTAACTTCTGACAAAAATTTAATTCTGCTCTCACACTTTGTGCTTCAATTTATTATCTCCGCTGGAAACTCAGTGTTCTAATCGATTACTGTTCCCATTATGTGTTTCTTTTGGAACGCTTTGATGGTTATAGATATAGGTAATCGGGGGAAAAAACGGAAATAAATTTAATGTTCTGTCACAAATTGATTTATTGCTTCAGTGCTTGAGCGAAACTTTCTCTTTTTTTTGTGTCCATAATTGATAATGAATAATAGTAATTGTTAATGAATCCTGACGTTTCAAAATTTCATTAAGAACTTCTGCCGCAGTTAATTTTTTTCAATAATGTTCTTAAAATCTCCTTTTTCTTAATTTGGTTTTATTGTGTATTGAGATGAAAAAAGTTTGTAGAGAATCTTAAGAGCGAAATTTAGTTTACGCATTAAATTTTTTTTCCCCAATGGAATTTTACTCTTTAAGCAGATTGGTGGGAGCTTATTTGGTCGATTTTGTTTTGTGCAGGATTTCAAAAATTTTGCTACTACGTAATTTAGTCAGTGACTTTTATTTCGCATGTGTTTGAATTAATGTAGATTTCTAATCACTAAAATTGCACAGAAATATATTATTTAAATGTTAGGGAACAAATTCCAAAAGTTAATTATTTTTCTTCTTTATTTTGGGCAGATAAAAGGCTATTTCATAACACAAATCTTGAAAAATATTTAATTTTCTTGAATTATACAGGAAGATCTCAATATATCGCTATCTGAAACGTCACCAACGTAAGGCGAATGTATTTTCAAAATAATTCGATATAAAAACCAACGTTATTAAAAACAACGTTTTTATATGGTGGCAAAGTTTATTAGAGAAAATTATTGAAATATTAGTTAAAAATGTTAGTTATTTTTAACTTTAAAATTTACTTAAAAAGAGACTTTTGCGAGCGTATTAAAAAATTCATAATACTCATAAAATCAAAATATGCATTTGAAAGTTTGTAAGTCATTCTATTAAAAAAAGAATGGGAACCAGAATTCAGAAAAAATTATTGTGATAAGACATGGCGCCAAATATTGGAAACTTTCTTTCTTGCGAATGATTACTGACTAAAAGTCAGCAACCCTTACTATCTCGGAGATAGTAAAGGGGAGATAGTATCTCCCCTTTGTGAGTACAAAAGGTTTACGATACCTCATGCTGCGTGGGGAGTGCCCGGTGCTCCCAGAGGGGGAAAGAAATTTTTTCCTCAATCCTAAAAGCGCCGAGAGGAAAGAATATTTTGACTTGTTAAAATTATTGAAATATTAGTTAAAACTTGTCGCAAACGTCTAAATATTGCATTGTTAGGCGAGTACGAACGATTCCCAAAATTTCAAAGCTCTAGCTTGATGGGAAGTTGGTTAAATTAACGATCGAAAATTTGATGACACACACACACACACACACCAAGTGAAATTCAGAAAAACGTTGTAATATCTGCAAATGGACTAGATGTAGAATTTGTCCCTTGTCCGTTGTTTATTATTAATTTCGAGGAAAGGAAGTGAAAAAGAATTTCATTTTATTTTAAAATTTGTTGTACCGAAGTCAAAAGTTTTACTCCCCGTTTGAACACTTCTGTATAATATTATCTTATGTATAATAGACTTGTAGTCGTTTTTAAAAGATTTATTTCATCGGACATTTATGAGTTGTCTCAATATTTTATTAATATTCTGGTTTTCTTTAAAAAACATTTCTAAATTTAAATCTTTACACTCCAGACTAGTGATTAGTCGTGGTAGCCTAGTGGTCATCGTCGCGGACTCTTGGCCTGCATTGTTTTCGTCGAGTCTTGGGTCTGAGTCCTGATGCCACTAAAGATCCGCCGTTTGGTGGAGGATGATGCACGTTAAATCTGTCGAGGTCCCAAGTCCTCCCTTTTGCTGGGTGTGGAAATTTGGAGCGGGAGGTGCCAGCTCAGATGTCGTCTTCGTCACTTGACCGAGGTGCAAAATTACATGATCCGTCGCCAATAACCCTGTGCTGCTTCTCAGTGCGACGTTAATAAACAATCACACACAATTACTAACCTAGTGATTTGTATAATGCACCACCAACTCCTACGCTATATTAGTTACAAGTGTACATATATATTAAAAATATATATGTACATATATATTATAAATATATAGTTTCTGCAATAAAACGCACTATTTATTTTTTGCTACATTATATAAAAACAAGTTATATTTTTTTTAAAAAAATTCAACAAAACAAGAATTTTGTTTTGTAATTTATCTTAGTTTGATATTTTTGGACATCCACCCTTTTGCGGGGTTTTCTTGTGCAACTGTCACAAAATTCACTAATTTTACGTCTTTTCCCCGATTCCAAAGATGAAATTACAGAGATAATCGCACACATCTGTTTATTCAAAAGCTCTTAAATAAACTAGAACAACAGATTTTAAGTTCATATTTTAAATATCACATAATCGGCGGCAACGGAGTTGCGAAGAGTCAAAGTATATGACAGTGAAAGGACTAGATTATCTTTTCACTTCCTATAATTAATAAACCACAACTTTATGGTTTCCATCTCATGCAATAGTAATAGTCGGGCTTCCTATCGGGGAAATAAAGCCATTCTCCGCGCACCATATTGGACAATAGTTACTTGGCTATTCACTTGTTACGGGCAGCCTTGGAACGACCACATTTTGGTATTTTTCTTGGGACTTTTTATTACCTACCAACCATTTTTACGTTGTCGTCAAAGGTTTATTTTATAGTTACGTGTCGGCTGAATGTCTGGGATCTGGCTTCCGCCTCGAAATCGATAATATGACCGCTTTTATTGTTTTATCTCTGTCGTCTGTTTGATGTTTTTACTTCTTTCTTTCCCGTAGAACACTCTGTCGAGATGGCTTATTTATGGGGAAAATGGTGTTAGGCGGTACCAATGTCTCGGTATTAAAAATCTCTCCAAAGTATCTTCTTATTTACGGTGTCGACACCACTTTAAGAGGTGTGTGCAATTTGATTGTCATCATCAGTTGAGATTGGCGGTATTTGAAATCATACCAAAGGGTTTTTGTTATCTTCTTATTTTATCCATGGTTATTGGTTTTTGAAGCTTTGGAATGAATTGAACTTTTTGATTTCCATATGTTACGCCTTTATACTAGTTCCAATTCTCTTACTGGATATAAAATCGTTGTTTTGCTCTCGACGTGTGTGTGTTTCTCTTTCCCGTTTTCGACGATGTATTTTATGCGAGTTTTTAGTTAAAAACGCCGTTTCTTTCTTTTCTTGTAAAAATTGCCTTTATGTGGGAGGGGGGATTTTTGCATCGTCAAATTAAATTAGAAATAATAATCGTGTCCTCCCTCTCATAGAAAAATTTCATTTTTTGCTTAAGCACGCTTTGGTTCATAATTTTTCTTTCAAGAGGAGAGAGAACAGCTAATTAAAAAAAATCATTGGGAAGGGGAAGAAGATATGTGTCATTTTCATATTTATCGTATATTTTCAAAATTATCTTAAAAACTTTGTAATGACTGCCCCTAATTATCCAGCTATTGCTACATATCTTAATCGTGTGTATTACTTAATAAACACTGAACTATCAGTTGAATACACGAAGGAACAAAATACTTTATTAATAATCACTAGGGAATGGATAAAGTCGCACTCTCTCGAATCCCAACTTGACTCAACAATCCTGGATTATGGTTTAAATATTAAATCTTAGCTTACCCATTCACTCGTTCTGAATTCAACAATTCTCCCTGACAGTAACTTCGTAGCTTGATACTTTAACTAGAATTTTCTTCAATCCACACAAAACGACTTGCTTCAATCCAATTTATATAAATCTCTATTAGCAAACCTCTATCTCCCCTTCATTTCTATTTCATTTACATACCACTATCTGTAATTCACTTCACTTCTTATATTCATCTAATTTACCTAATCTCGTTTCATTTTGGTTGGGAAGAAACTGTAATTGTATGCAATTCAAATGACTAAGAAATCCTCGTGGTTACTGAAGAGGAAATCACGATTAGCCCTATGTCAGAACTTAGCATTTAATTTTCTTTTATAGTATGGAGTACTCTTATTATTCTCGGAAAAATTTGTTCTTTTCTTCGGGAGGGGGCTGGGAAACATATTTTTAATACATTGTCCAGTGTTTCATTATCGGTTCACTTTTTTTTTTTTTTTTAATTAATCTGTTTTAAACTTGAGGGACTTGTTGGAAGAAGATCCCACTGCAGTTTTATTTGCGTTTTTCTATAAAATTGGTCTTTTACACCATAATTAAGATTCTAACCTTATCATTTTACTTTATTTTCTTCCCTCAGGACCTACCTTCTTTAGGTAAGTACGAGAATCATGACCCCGAAGTACCCTACTTTTTCTTTTACTGTTTTTGGTAAACACGGATGACACGCCCCCGCAGTACTCTAGCGACCTTTCTCTGTTTTCAACTTTTTCATGTAAATTTTTTTTTCTTTTTTCTTCCATTCTCTGGCCTCAAAACAAATGTTTGAAGTATTAGAGTGCTTATTTGACTATTGCGCCAAAAACATTTAACATTCACTCACATTTCTTTATTTTTATCAATTTTTGTAGTTAATCTAATATTTGATTTTAATGTGGTTTAAAAACATTTTACGGTACTTTAAACAGATTTGACTCCTGCACTTATAACCCCCAACTATTCATTCTTACTCTCGATCGGGGGTTGGGGAGGAGTTGTCGCGTTTAGCTATTCTAACTAACTTCTTAATTCTAACTAACTTCTTAATTCTAACTATCTAATTCCATTTTTGCTTTTTTGTATTGGTTGAATTGTTTTACTTTTCTTTTTATTGTACAAGTTTTCAGTAACTCATTTGAGGCTCAAAGGTCTTCCGTTGGCGTGGAGTGGAAGTTATACCAAAATACAACGTTCGTCTTCAGTAGCTCTTTAGTGTTTGTGGGCGTAGTTTGTGGACGCCTTTTATATTGTGCCTTTCAACCAAATATCCGTCTTTGGTTATACGTCTGATTTCCGCAAGAAAAATCCTACTGTTAATTTTATTTATCATGTGCATTTTCTACTCTGTAAATACACTGTAAGCTTTGTTTACTTTTGATTTCGAAATTATGTAATATCTTATGTTATTTGGTCAACAACTGCTGAGTGCGGGGCTAATCCCGAGGGACCAGTTTGTAGCTCTAAAACCCTTGTGTGTGCTCGGTCACCTTGGGCATTCTGCCAGTAGCCCTAGTATTGCTTCCAGTGCGACGCTTATAAAACCGAACAAAATTTCGGTACTCATTTTCTTGGTAAATATATTGGTAAGATAAGAGAGGTTTAATTTTTTTTTTTAGAGAACTTTAGTTTTTAAAAAAACTTTGATTCACTTGTTAAAAAATTCTCGTAAAAAAGAATGCTCTTCAGGACTTTTACCCTCATTTCTTTCCTTTTTCTTTCAAAAAAAACTTTCACTCCAATATATACATCAAAAGTTTGGTTCAGCTATTGGATGCAACAGAAAAAGTAACTTTATTTAGTAAGTTTTATTTCTTCTATCAACTTTCTGAAAATAAATTATCTTGACTATCAGAACTATTGAATAGAATTACGGACATATATATTTTTTGCACAAATATAAAAGAAAGCCCTCCTTCATTTTTTTTTCTGTTCCTGTACAAAACAGACCGAGACATATGAATCGGGAAAAACTCATTTAATGTTGGAAAATCACGCTTGAAGTGCTATTCACTAAGTTCGAAAGCCGGACGAAATGGGCTTTGGCTTTCCGCCAAACACTTCACACACTTAAATAGTTTTGCAAAACTCCTCCTTTTTTTATAGTTGAATGCTTCTATCGCCTTTGCTACGCGCACCGAAAATACTTAAAAACGTCCATTTTGTTTAATTCCACATTCCCAAATTTCGCTCGGTCCTGCCATAAACGCTTTCTCGTGTTCCGCTGGAAATATTTTTCGGAGCGTCGCTCACCATTAAAGCCCACTTTTCGTCCTCCATTACCTGCACCCGTAATTACGGTTTTAAATATTTTGTGTTATATTCCATCTTCCTTCCAATAGGCCGCAATTACTTAAATCGCTGAATAGTCGTTTATATGGCGGAAAAGAATTGCTATTATAGTGCGGGCTCTAATTCGCGAGACTCGTTATTGATTTCTTTTTCGCGTATTATGCTTTTTATGGTTCATTTTGAATCACATAAAAAAAAAAAAAGGTTTCGACTTAAATTGTTATCATGCTTATGGAGCGTTAAACTTCTGTTCTGTGATGTGGTTTAGTAAAAGTGAAATATGCACATACACGTGATGAAAAATGTTAGCGCTTTTCATTTTCGGAGAATATAGCCGTGTCGTTTTAATTATGACATTTTTTTAATGAGCGCGCGCAAGTATTTGTGTTCCTCCTTCTCGATTTTGTGCAATTTTGTAATTTCTTTGCGGCCCCCCCCCCCGTTGAGTTTGTTGCATGTATATGATATTTTCATCCGATTATTTTCAATTTCGTTCTATTTTTTCCTCTGTTATTAAAATCCCCCGTAGACTTACCATCTTTAATTAAGAACGGGAATCATTCCCCCGACGGTACCGTCGCTTTCTTTTCCATGGGGTTACTGACTTTGGTCAACACGGGTGAAACGCGACCTCGGGATATCCTAGCGATCATTTTCTATTTTTGACCCTCTTTCTTGTCAACCATTTCCCCCTTTTCCTGACCCATGTGGTGACCGGTAATGATAGAATTGTCCCACTGTTGCTCATGCATGTCATAAGAGGCGACTGAAATGGGTACCCAGCGTCTGAGGGTATAGCCGGGCACTCTGCCCTTGGGGATTATATCAGGGGACCTCTGGGACTTATCTTTTCTAGGTAAGTAAGGACATCATGACTCCGAGGCACCCTAGGAATCTTTTTCTTTCCCGTGGGGTTTACTGTCTTTGGTAAACACGGGTTACTCTAGCGATCTTTCTCTATTTTCGACCCTCCTTCTTGTCATCCAATTTGTGTCTTTTCTTCAATTTCTTCTCGTCTAGACCACAGTTAAATCTTTTTTTTTGGCGCAAAATAGCCATATCTGGCTCTTGCGCCAATAAACTTTACTTTCTCGCTCGACTTTTGTCGACCAGTCTATTTTCATTGTTTTAACGTCTAGATTACAGATTTACCTGTTTTGGCGCAGTATGACCACATCTAGCACTTACGCCAATAAACTTCCACTATCACTCACTCATATTCCCCCCTTTCCTTCTATCTTTCCTAACTGATCGTGGCTGGATAGTGGTCATGATCGCTGCCGGCATTGTTTTCGTCGAGTCATGAGTTCGAGCCCTGATGTCAAGAATTCCCCCCCCCCCCCCCATGTAGCGCGGCTGATGCACATTAAATCTGGTCGAGGTTTTAAGACCTTCCGTTGGCGGAGTATGTAAATTTGGAGAGGGAGGTGCCAAATCAGATGTCGTCCTCGTCAATTGAGCGAGCTTCAAAATTACGAAATCCGTTGCCAATATATGTCGTGTTGCTTCTCGGTGCGACGTTAATAAATAAAAACAATAAATTTTTCCTACGTCTAAAGCACAGTTGCATATGGCTTGGCGTAGCATAGCCATATTTGATTGTTGCGCATAAGCAAACATTCGCTCTCTCTTTAAAATGTAATTTTCTCTAGTTTTTATCAGACAGAAACGCAAAGGTTTGTTCCATCACCCGTGTAAAAGAAAATTAAGTTTGAGGACTTCTTCATTTTATCAATGCAAAAGAAATTCCTTATCGCCTGAGATGAAAATTTTCGAGGGGAAAGTAAACATTTAACTTTTTCCAAGATCAAAAATTCATGTTGGAATTTCCACTTTTTGAACTCGATTTTTTTTTTGAATGATTATTAATTTAGAAGCATATATCTAACGCCTGTAAAACAAGACTTAATTAAAATGAAAAATGCATTTCTTTGTTAGTTAGGAAAAAATTTACATCCGTACAAAAACAAAGGTGAAAAGACAAAATTATTTTTGTAAAGTGTTCATGATTGCAAAAAAATGCAGCTTTTTCTAAATTATTCGTTTGTTTTATCTCAACATAAAAAAAAAAGGTCCATTGTTTGTGTTGCGAATATAGAAAAATGTGTTGCTGAAGAATTTCTTTTTGTTTTTTAAAAAGAACCAGATGTTTGCGAAGAATGTAATAATTTTGTTTAGTCAAGATTCGATTATAATTTTTTTATGCGCATTCTGTAGAATATAGCAAAATATTTTTCTTATGCGTATCGGTTTGACATTTTTATTATGAAACTATTTTTTCCTCCTGTAATTAAGACCAATAAATGAAATGCTCAGACATATATTTTAAACTATAGTTGACCCATTTTACAAAGTCTCATCTTCCCCTTTTTAAGATTTAAATTCAAAGGCACTGTTTATTAATGTTTGCTTCCCGGCCTCGGCATCTTTTCTTAGCTACAATCTTTCCTACTTCAAAGAGAAATCTTATTCGTATTGATTAGTTTCAAAATTAAACCCTTGGTAAAAGTTAGTAATTCTGGGTAGTGAAAAGGAGATATATTTTCTCCCATAAGTATAAATGTGACACTAAGTTCTTCCAAAATATTGAAACAAGTTATGTGAACTTTTTCAGTCTGGGTTATTAGTCTGATTTATGAATTAATGGATTCATTAGCGTTATAATTTGAATTTAAAAATGGTTAAAGTCAAGCAATGGAATTTTTCAATAAAACTTTTGCTGAGTATTATGCATATTAATTGGGTAATGGAAATGTTCGCTATGAGCTTTGAATTTGACGTGCTTGTCTTGCATTTTTAAACTATACAATGGAGATAATTATTTTTAATTTATTACTGTCTTTTTCCTAGTCTAGTAGACATGACTGTCTTAGTGTGTAACGCTTTAAAAACTTTTCGAAAGCCCCCCGTTCCTTTTCTCCTTTCCTTTGAGATGTCCTGAGTGAGCAAAAAAGCATGATTGAAATTCCCCTCCCTCCCATTATTCTCTTTGACAGAAATTTAATTTAGTCATTTTGCCAGCCTCTTCATTCACCGGGTAGGAGGGTGGAGGCGGTAAGGACCTTGTCCAAAACGTTTAATGTCCGGAAAAATTCGTTAAAAAATTGGTGGTCTGCCTAAGTAAGTGATCCATCAGGACGTAAATGCAATAAAGAAAAGAAGATGCAGATTGTTCTCTCTTGTGCACAGTTATTAGAGGGGCAGCGGTGCAGATTCGCATTTTTCTCTTTTCCCGTGTCAGTGGAGTGATGAGGGAAGATGGATCATCCGCTTCTTATGAGTGTGCGGTTTCTTTCTTTCTTTCCCGTTTTATTTTACGAGAATTCTTCGCATTCATGGGTTTTATGGAAAAGTGCTAACTCTCGCGTTTAAGGAACTTTTTTAATGATCCTTACTTTTTCATTCGGCCGCTCAACGAATACAATGCTTTCCTCAGAATAGAAAGGTTTTTTTTTTTTATTGGCAGGCACTCCCCCCTCTTCTATCCCCCTCACCCTTTCATTGGGTTTTATTATGTGTGTCTTGCGAAAGAATGAAAATGTGTCTGCGGTCACGGTATGGAAAATGAAAACGACGCCTTTTTTTTCTTTTAATTGCAATTGTAAGGACAGGGAAATATGACGAATGTTCAGTTTCCTGACATATGTCGAATAACACATTTGTAGTGTGATTAATTTGTCTCGAATTTTATATTGCTCTTTGGACGTAAAATCATTGATGTAATTACAGAAAGGTTATATAATTTTATTTGCAAAATAAATCGTTAAAAAAATTGCATCTGTATTGGAATGGTAATATATATGACGCCTGTTGGCGTGAGAAAATTGTGGCTCCCCTCCATATTTTTTTTGAAGAAAGGGGTTGCCAGTGCAATAAGATCAAACGTAAATGAAATGTTATTTTTTAAAGACGGGGTCCGTATTCAGACTTATTTGAGTTATTGAATCTAGCAAGAGTAAGAAAAAACCATAGCGCACGTAACTGTTGCCATGACAGTATTGTTAAGTACTGAAATTTATTGCATTTATTTAACGATACATTTATAGATAATTTCTTACGTTTTGCAAACAAAAACAATGTATTATATCGGAATAAAGCCTCCTGTATTCTTAAGCAGCATTATTAATTCTCAAACTTTTTTAACTTCATCCCTTGGGTACTTAGATATTCTAATATACTTTTAAATTTCGACAGTTGGAAATGATTTTCGAAATTATTGCAATATTTCTGTCGTTCAGTATTGAAATTTTTGATTTGTAGTGAAGACTAGATTATTTATTGATGGAGGGTCGCTGTTTATTGATCTATCCATTACGACTGGGATCCTTTTGTTTTAGTGTGAAAGACAAGACGCTTAAATTTATGTGTTGCTGGTAATATATTCTTTTACTTCGAACGAAAATTTCCAAGACAATATTCAGTATTATTGTGGTTCCCTAAAGACATTTGTATGGGAAAAATAAATTTAAAGCAGTGATAATATCTGTCATAATCAAAATGTAATCGTTGTTCTCTAACTTCTTTTTGTTATTATTTGTTTGTAAGGGAATTAATAGTAAGATGATAGCTTCTTCATAATTAGAAAGTTAGATACTATTTCAAATTTATTGTTTTCTTCTACATGAATTTCTGAATTTACCAGGCGTTGAATTGCAGATTTCTCTCTCTACTGTTTCAAAATATAGGTTTTAAGGAATAATTCTGTACAAATAAGGATTTTTTTTTTTTTTTTTTTTTTTTTTTTTTTTTTGGGGTGGGTGTGTTTTTTTTTTTTTTTTTTTTTTTTTTTTAAAAAAAAAAAAAATTACTGAAATATACATTATTGGTTTGCTTTTAAAAAAATGTCAGTCTTAAGATTGTGCACCTGAAAGATTATTATTGCAACAGTCTTTTGTAGCCTTTTTCACGTTACAACATGGTAAATGTAAGCGCAATTAAATGTAAACTTTTAACACGCACCGACATCTGACTACTAATTGGATTTTAACTTTAATGGATGTGCGCGACTACTTTTATTTTGCTAGTTTTCCGATGTAGCAATTAATTATTATG
Source organism: Nephila pilipes (assembly GCA_019974015.1). NCBI lineage: Eukaryota > Metazoa > Arthropoda > Arachnida > Araneae > Nephilidae > Nephila > Nephila pilipes. Next base: position 779,388 of record BMAW01042029.1, on the reverse strand, counting down.
ATTACAGAAGCGCGAGTGATTGGATAGTTTATCTGAAATCTCATAATTCCTTCGGAATAAAAGATTACATTTCAAGTTGCGACGTGGAGTAAAAGCAGGACTGAAGTTGCTTGAAAGTTTTATATATAGAGAGAGAGAGCAGCCTTTAAGTGCCTCACTTCAAAGTCACTTTATTAAGATCTAGAGCTTGTTTCAAATAAGTAGTCAAAGAGAGATAATGCCCTGCTCTTAAAATAACAGCCGTGGAATTTCCGTATATTTCATAATCAAAGCTGGCTCAGTAATTATGTTTGAGTGATTACAAAGTGGCGATCAATCAATACATGTATTAAATGATGAGCGCTATGTTTTGGCAAATGATACTGATGTGTTGTCAAAATAATTATTGTGATGTGCGAAGATACATCTGGAATTGTTGATTGTAAGTTAGATGCTCATTGTATGGAATTTTGATTTCTGTTGATACTCTTCTATATAGAGGTTTAGCTTTGAGTTTTGTTACTTGTCGAAATGATCGTGTGATAAGTATTTTACTAGGACTTTCATTATTTAAATGATGGATAAGAATCATTTCTCATAGCCTTTGCAATTTTTGTTATGAAGTGTATTTCTTTTAGTGTATTTATTCATTCAATCAACAATTAGACTTCATCAAATTACGAGATTCGTCATCAATCCTTCTCAGTGTTACGTTGATAAAAACTCAATCAATTCAGCCAACAATAATCCGCAATTAATTTCTGTACTATATATTTGCAGTTAGAATTATTAAACAATTACATTATTGACAGTTTCCAGCAATATAATTGTTTAGTTGTATTAAGTTATGAATTGTATAAAAAGAATTCCAACGGATTTTACTGTTCTTAAGAATTTGTAGATGTATTTTAAGGAAGAGTTTAATCTTCAACATTTTTTATATTGATAGTGTGGATTATTCGATTATTTGATAGCGTGTCTGAAAGATTAATATACCGTTTCGCAGGTTTTTCTGAACAAACCAACCTTTCTGATTTTTTCTCACAAAATTTCTCATTCTGTGCCATTCGTAGTATCAGTTATGCGGTTTAAACTAAAATGAGATAATTATTAGAAAACTAGCATTCACTTCATTTATTTTTTAAATAAAACCACTTCAGTCAGGTTTTAAAAAACACCCAGAATTGTCTTACAAATAAATTGCTCGCTCAATTCATGTTCATTAGTTCCGAAGCCCCTTGCATCTTTTAATAATAGTTTGTTTGGTGTATGCTTTCAGTATTTGAAGTGTCAGAAATAGGCAGTTGACTCTAAACCAATTCTTTTTCTAAATGGAATAAATAGTTAAATTGTTTTTCCAGTGAATTGTTCTTTGCTAGTCTCTTTGATTCCAACTATTGCATTTTCTCAAAGACGTCTCGTCGCAGTACGTTTAAACAGCGATAACCTTACCCCAAACGCAACCTTTTCCCTGGGAAGAACAGCTGCCTCTCATATTATTCTTCGAACTCACTTTAAATTTTACATGTGTCCTTCCTTGTTTTCTTTTCCCTCGAAACTTAACATATTCTCCATAATTTCTTTTTCTCGAGGTTGGGAAGAAGCGCGACCTTTCGTCAGAAGCACAGTAATTAACTATCGATTGATGGCACTGGTCGATGGTTTTGCTAAGCGTTTTTTTAAAACCTTTTTCTCGTTTCTCTTTCGAATCGCTTAAAAAAAAAAAAAAAAAAAAAAAACAAGACACTGTACTTATATTCAAGATTATGAGTTTTGGGAGCTTTCTTTTATTGAGGGAAGCATCCTTTCACAAAGTTTTTAGAAATCGTACACTTCTGATGAAATATTACATGCACTTATATTGGGGGTTTCCCCCGCTCGAATAATGTATTTTAATTTTTCGAAATGTTTTTAAGTCTCAGACTTGTTAAAAATTTTAAAAACCCACTTTTCGTTTCTAAATTTTTATTCTTCGCCTCTTCTTTGGTGTAGTAGCTAATTCAGAAGATAAAACCAAGTATTTAACATTTTGTTTATAGCTATATTATTCTGTAAAATTATTTTTCAAAGTTTCTTGGTAAGCTTCTCTTTACAAGTATCTTAATTATTCCTAAAACTCTTTTTATGCAGTTACCGTGGACTTCTTAAGAACGATGCTGTTCAGAAAAAATAGGTGGGTTGTGTATGTGATGATTTTAGGATGTTTTTCATTTCTGTGCAATGAGAAAAACCCAGCTTTTATTATTAACACTGAATTTTGATTTAGAATAGCTGATTGACTTTAAAATTTCTACTTATTTTTTGCGCTGCGTTCTTCGCACTGTTGTACATATTTGGGGGATATAGATTTATTTTCCAACAGTTCATTAGTTCAAATATCAGCGTTCTTCACTTCCTCAGTCAATTCCTTTCCTAAATATTTTGTTATTATATATTATTTTAAGTAACTTAGAACTTTTTATTCACATCACTACAAAGAAATCGCCATAGCCTTCAATTTTGTTCTTTTATTTTTCGCAAAGAGCAGAGTACTGTGTTTTATTACATTCAAATAAAATAACATATAAAATCTCATTTTTTTACTCGACATTACAAAACAATCATTTGTTTTGTGTAAATGGGTTAGTTATAAATAAGTAATTGAAAATAAACATAATTTATGATTACTTGTACTCGTTTGTGTTGTTTTTGTAATTCCTTTCTTGTTGTACAATAATACTGGTGTTAACATGTTCTCTCTCTTCCCCCCTTCCTTTTTTCCCTCTTCTGTATAACTATTTTATGTGTTTTGTTTATATGCGTGGCATATTAAAAAAAAATGTAATATATATTTTTTTTAATTAAAAATATTTTCTTTTCCAGGTAAGCGAATATTCTGTCTCCTTTTGAAGCAGTATCTAGCATTTCACCGGTAAGCTAACTGCCATTATTTTTTTAGGATGGTACTATTTTGAAGAGTATTTGTCCTTAGATTTGAATTTGTTAATATATACTATCCGAAATGTCTGTGGCGAAGAAATTCAAAATTTTAAAAACGGTGCTGTATGTGTTTATCACATAAGTAAAACATTTGTTAATTTTACTTGATGTAAAGGGTATGATCATCATTTGCAGATGGAAACCAAATTTAGATAGAATTAAGAATTAAAGATTTAAAAAGAAATGGGGTAATAGCAAAGACCTAGAACAATGGAACAAAAATTCAATTTCTACTAAACAATTAAGGGGTCATATACTGAAAGAATAGCAAAGAAATAAAAAAAATAGCTAGAATATAAAAATCAAATCACGAGTAAGTAGAAACCAAGGGCTGAAAACAAAGGAAAATGAAATACAGCGTTTTTAAATTCTGAATTTGGCTTTTGACACATTAGCTGGTTAAACATACTTCACGTGCACACTCAAATATCATTTGAAATTTAAATGTAAATAAACATCAAAACATTTAAACCAGAAACAAGTAAAAAAAAAAAATTCTCTATCTGTGGCAGGCCTTGTCATGGTCGCGGACTTGTGGTTTTCGTCGAGTTGTGGGTTCTAGCCTTGATACCTCCAAAGACCCGCCGTGTTTACGGGACTGATGCACGCTAAATCTGTCGAAAATCAAAATCCTCCCGTTGGCGTGATGTGGAAGTTGAGAGGCAGGTGCCATTGAGGGTATCGTCCTCAATACTGTACACAAATGACAGAGTTCGTACGCCAACAGCCCTCGTGTTGCTGAAAAGTACGAGTGGCCGTGGTAGCTTAGTGGTCATGATATCGGATTCGTGTCCGGCGGTTTTCGACGATCCTGATCAAAGACCCGCCGTAGCCGGGGCTGATGCGTTAAATCTGTCGGGGCCCAAAGTTCTCCCGTTGGCGTGGTATGGTATGTTAGAGAGTGCCAGTTCAGATGTCGTCCTCGTCACTTGACCGTGGTTCAAAATTACGAGGTCTGTCGCCAATAGCCCTCGTGTTGCTTCTTGTGCGACATTAATAAAGACTAAACTGAAGCTGAAAAGTACGACGTTAACAATGCAATCATTCTTTTTTTAGGTTTATGACAATTGGTTGTATTTCATCTTTCTCTATTCTTGGGAACTACATTGATGCAACCTTATGAAATGTGACGACATTTGACATTTCATTCGCATAAATGTAACGACTTAAGTTGGAAGTCGACTAAATAAATTTCTAAAAAATGGATTCGTAACAGTTGTTAAAAGCAGTAAGAAATTTTCTTACTCAGTCGTTACAAATGAAACTTTGAAACCCCATCGCGTATATTTCTTCGGATGATTATATATACATTTTTTTAAACGAAGGCAATTTTATATATTTTTTTTTATTTTATTTTCCTCCCCATCTAAAATTGATTTCGAATTTTTAACCCACTTCTGATTATTTATTTGTCACTTTATTCTTTTCCAGAAAGGAGAAAAATGGGGAAAAAATAGTTGTAATAAAAAGTTAAAATGTGTCATCGCAAAGATTAGATGAGGAATTTTAGGTGCTAGAAATCGGGATATTTTCCCATGCATCCACCTCATCTTTGCATTGCAATTTTTGGATCTCTGCCATTTTTTAAGTGCCTGAGAAATAGAGTTTTTTTTTTTTTTAAACGCCCGTCGAGTTTAATGCATGAATGATAACGAGAAAAGCTAATGACAATGTTCGAAAAAGAATTTTTCTTCGCGAATATGACGAAGTGCTTTATCGTTGTTAGCTTTTTCGTGTTAGTTTTCCTCGGAATTTTTCTATCCAGTGCGAAATCTGTATTGTCTTCATAGCTTACATCGCCAGTTTTTTTTTAAAAAAAATTCCCTATCGTAATATGTCATTTTTTCTCCCTAGCTTTAAAAGAAGAAAAAAATTCATTTCTAATAAAATAAAGATGTTTTTAAACGGATTTATCAAAGTGTTATAAAAAAGCTATTTAACTCTTTTTATTTCCTGTCGGAATTTTTATGTTTAAAAATGTTAAATTAAAAACAAGGTGTCGGTCGCTTCATCTATATAAAGACTTGTGGATAATAGGATTATTTAGATGGGTAAAACTGTTTGAGCTACGCGGGTGTTATTTAGGCTCTTTTCCTCTTCCCCTTCCCCCATCTTTTGTCGTATTTTCTTTTTTAAAATTTACTTCCCTTTCTCCTCATCCCCTCTCTATGATAATGGTTATTGAATTGAGTGAGGCTACTCCATTAAAAAGTATTTTTAACATTTTCTAACGAGAAGGTAATGCAGTGATGTCTTTTATTGGTTTTGCATAAATAATTGCTCTTTTAAAAGGATTAAATTTTGAAAAAAATTATTTGGGGGATAAATTGTCTGTCTACTCTGCTATTTCTGGAAAGAATTTTCGAGCTCCTCTGAAATAAATCTATTGAGAACATTGATTTAACTTTAACTGTAATTCAATCTCTGTCCCATCTTATATCATGTGCATTCTGTTTTTTGTTTTATTTTACTTGAGTGAGAAAACATTTTTAAGGGTTTTAATTTATTAAAAAAAAATCTTTATTTTTTTAAAAAAAATAACCTTGGAAAGAGGTATTATATTAAGAAAACTGAAAGTACTATTCGAATTAATTGTTAATAGTGCCCTTGCATTTTTATTTCTTGTTTCACCTCCCATTTTGCTTTAAAAAAAAATCAACTACTAGTTTTATTAATTATTTACTCTCCTCATAAATTCGTCTTAAATGTGTAATTGTTCCTGACAAATGCTTACCTATACCCCCTCCCCCACCTAACAGATGCAACGAAATTTCCCCTTCCTTCGCCGTATTTTCTTGGATAAATCTGAACAAATTTTAAAATGCTTGGTCATTGTTTTCTTTTCTTTTGAAACTAAAATTTTACTCGTATATTTTGAAATACCACTTAATGTTTCCCCATTAATGTTGGTGTTTTTGAGTTTTAAATCAAGTTTCTCATCGTAGTCGTATGTTTTTAACCTTTCGGTGGCCAGTGGTTTTTCCGACCCCGAGGAGGGGGAGAGAGTTGATTGGTGACCTTGAGTGCCGTCCTGGGAACCGAAAACACATCACACATCAGTGTTCAGTTTAGCAGGTTGGCAATCCTTGCCCCGGTTGGAATGCTCAGGGCCTATAACTGTTTTATCACTTTCAGTTATCCAACCAAAACAAAGGAATATGGCCCGTGATTTTGGAAGAGGCGTGGTCAATTCCATTGGACCTAAAATTTCAAAAGAGACATTCAGAGCTCTACAAAACATTCTGCTAGAACATTGTGTCCAAGGACATTCCAATACTTTTTTAGCGTGCGACAGGCACCCTGCAATGCGTAGAAAGTGGAGGTGCGACACGCACTTTATTCTGTAATTATCAACTTTAGTATTTTAAATTAACCGAAATTAGAATAGTGTAAATTATTATCTAAGTATCACATATTTTTCATTCAACGCAACCAATTAAACCAGATTGCCATAACCTTTTTCTTAATTAGTTTTTGTATATTTTCTTTCCTGTGTTGCGTACATCATTCAGTTGTAATATAGTTTTTATTTGAAAATCGAAATATTTTTAAAAATAGGATATAAATTAAATAATTCACCATTATGTTGAAGTAAAATGTTTAGTTTTGAGGTATTTAATTAAAATTGAGCTGACGTGTGTTCTCGCGATATGTGTTATGTATACTGTGGAAATTAATATCTCAAATTTTCTGTATTCTTTACCATTGTAAACATGTTGTTTTGAGAAATTAGCATCAACAAAAATGCGTGGTCGTAAAATATAGCTTTCATGGTGTTATGCTCAGATTATTGGCATGATACATTAAGATTGTAAAAATAACATTTAGTTTCTTAGGGTATGTTTACATGGCTGTTTTATTTCTTTTTTACATTGTTATGAAATATTTCTCTATCTATATATTTTAACTTGATTTGTTTGAATTTATTTCTAGACTAAACAAATTTATTATTTTTAAATTAATATAATCATGTAATTTTCTTGTTTTTTATTATTCAGTAAATAAATTTTTCACTATACATTTATCCTTGGAACAGTTCGTAATCATTAAGCCATTAGAAAGTATTGAAGAGGTTGTTATGCAAAATTTTCGAATTACTCGCGATTCTTTAAAAGTATTCATTTTAATCAATTCCTTACGCAATCAATATCTGAAAACCACATTACTTCATTCTTTGATTTCATTGAATAAATTAACGTGCATCGTTCAAATCAGAATCATATTAATCGTGTTCTCGAGCTTATTTTTAATCTCGCCATGACTTACAATCTTAATTGCAGATTTTAAGATGGCATAATTCTATCGTAATTAATGACTCAAAAGTCACAACCAGACTTAACCATTAAGAATCATTAAGACAGCTAACGAGAAAAATTTAATACTTTCCAAGACTTGGATATTTTAAACCAGCTCGCATTAAGTTAATTATAATTGCAAAACGGAATTCTAATTATTTGTGAATTTTTCCGTTAATAATTAGTTTGTGAATTCAACGCATCGGCTCAACTAGCTCGTCAAAACTGGAATTTCATTCATTCGGTTTTCCTCTGAGAATTAGTGGAAATTAACCTTCCAGTCTCTAATGTTGTGTTTTAAATATTTTTGATAGAGGTTGAAGTGTTTCGCGGTTGAATTGAATTATCAGAGGAAAGGCGTTTATTAGCGAAATTGTGACACGAAAATCCCAGCCTGGTTTAATTATTAAAATTATATACTTTAGATTGTGTCTGTGGTTGTAATTAATAAATGGCATGGTATGAAAATTTGACTATGCTATAATTTTATGGGATATAATATTGTTGTGTTGATTGAAAAATTCATTTTGATCTGTAAATCCTTATGACAATATGCACAGCAGTGAAAATATTGTAGTAGATTTTGAGATGTGCAAGTTTTTATTTTTTCGGAGTCCTTACTAAGGTTTCCGACTATCGTTATCTAATCTTTATTATTTTATCTATTTGAATGCAGTAGAGCGCATCCTGGAAGAGTAAAATAATTCGATATAAAAACCAACGTTTTTAAAAACAACGTTTTTATATGGTGGCAAAGTTTATTAAAAAAAATTATTGAAATATTAGTTAAAACTGTTAGTTATTTTTAACTTTAAAATTTACTTAAAAAGAGACATTTGTGAGCGTATTAAAAAATTCATAATACTCATAAATTCAAAAAAGGCATTTGAAAGTTTGTAAGTCATTCTATTAAAAAAAAAGGGGGAACCAGAATTCAGAAAAAATTATTGTGATAAGAACACGGCGCCAAATATTGGAATCTTTCTTTTTTTGCGAATGATTACTGACTTAAAGTCATCAACCCTTACTATCTCCCCTTTGTGAGTTTTACGATACCTCATGTGGCGTTTGGGGAATTCTCGGTGTTCCCAGAGGGGTAAAGAAATTTTTTCCTCAATCTTAAAAGCGCCGAGGGGAAAGAATATTTTGACTTATTAAAATTATTGAAGTAATAGTTAAAACTTGTCGCAAATGTCTAAATATTGCATGATTAGGCGAGTACGAACGATTCCCAAAATTTCAAAGCTCTAGCTTGATGGGAAGTTGGTTAAATTAACGATCGAAAATTTGATGACTCATACACATACACCAAGTGAAATTCAGAAAAACGTTTTAAAATAATGAAGATTTCTGCGCAGTTACATTTTTCCTCCGATTTTTAAAAATATTTTTACGTCTGTTTTAATTATTCGAATGAGAATTTTCCGGTCTTAAAGAAAATATTTTAAAAATCGGAGAAAAAATAATGATTCTGCTGAAACCTTCATAATTTTTTTGCTCTTTCGGATGCGTTTCATTGCATTCAAATAGATACAATAGCAAAGATTCCACAGGATTAACATTCAGTCGACGAAATCAAAATGGCCGGTAGACGGGATAAAAAGAATTTAAGCATCTTGCTGGCTGTATTTTGTTGGAAGTTAATTTTTTTTTTCAGATTCCTATAAAATGCGATGGTGCGAAGAGATGTTTCGTCCTCCATCCGTACAATAAAAGTTAAAACTTGTTCAGCATTTCTTCATATATGCATTGATTCCAATATTTTTTTAAAATTATTTTTTATAGTGTTTTCATTATAATAGCTTGTAAATCTGACTCTATTTTATGTTAATTGTTTACTTTCAATGACTTTCTACGATAATCAATCCACAATTTTAAGATCCGCAAGAATAATTAAACAGAACATTATATTACAGAATTGCCGTATGAAGTATTTCTGTTATAATACGTACAATTCCACATCCAGGCATAAAATTCCATCTTCAATGTCTCAGTTTCCCGTATTTGATTTCGACCCAAATTGTTTTCTGCTCTATTTACCACAGAGGAGAGAGAGAGAGAAGGTAGAGAGAAAAAAAAAGGAAAAGGTTACATATCTCGATGTTAGGAGGGATGAAGGAAAAGAAAAGGGACCTTGTCTTCAAAACTAATTACGTACACATAGCATGTTACGAGGCCGAGGATATACGCAAAGCTTATGATATATATATCCTAGAAGAAAAAGGAATGGGAAGGATTGAAAGGATACTGCATCGGAGAGAAATAGAGACGCCGGGGCAGGCGAAAAAGGATTTCCCTTTATCTGCGAACCAGGGACACTTGTCGAACCGTACACGATCCCCTGGATAGGTGGGGGGAGCGGGACGTAGGAATCGCTCAAGTCCACGGGGAACTCGTCACTGGGGATAATGCGGTGATTGATTACCGATTGTTCGAGCTCTCTGCACTGTTCTTTCTTTCTGAACATCAAAACTGGACACGGACACCCCACTTTTTTCCTGTGTCTGTGTGAAATAATGAAAAGAAAGAGGAAAAAAAGTCACATGGTCTCAAGGATTTCGGTTTCTGGTATTCTGAGCATGCAGAATCCACTCTCGCAAGTTTTGATGTATGTGGAAGAGACAGGTATCTTCTCCAGGAGAGGGTGAAAAAACACCAAGAAACCTTTTCTCCTATAAGAATAAAAGTGAAAAAAATTTTTTTGAAGGAAATATAGTAGTAGATAAAAAGAGGACGTAAGCTTGTGGTATACACTACTATGTATTTTTCAGTGGATTGTTTCTTCCACGTATGGAAATGCTTTAAACATGGAATGTTGCGTTCATGTATATATATATATTTATGTGGTCCAAAAGAAAAACATGTATCTTTTCAATTTTTTTTTTTTTTTTGTTGCTGTTGTGAAGTTTTTCTGCCTTGTCAGGAAAAACGTCTCGGGGTTGTAATGTGGAAATCGCGGGATTTTGTGACACACGGGAGAAAACGCAGGTGTATAAAATATTTTGTTTTCTAAGGGAAGCGAATTTCTGAAGTATCGTTTATTCGGTTTTTAGAAAAGTTTGAGAATTTTAATGTTTTTAACATATTGAAATCTAAAATTAGTTTTCTAATTAACGGATCTCAATGGTTTTATGTGCTCTTATTTCCTTTTTGGGTATATAAAGATGTCAGTACGACATTTAGCTTTATTCCTGCTTTCCTATTTAAACATACTTAATGAATTTTGAAAATTTATTTCCTCTTAAATTATAAAAATAAAATTTTAAATAATTATGAATTTAACTTGCCAACATTTTAAAATTTCTATTTCTGGTAGTGTATAAATTATTTTAGTTTATATTGTTTAAAATTTTGAATATATATTCAGTAGTACTTCCCAATGAGGACACCCACTGCGCCAGACATTTTGTCCCTTAGAGTGTCCATAAATAGATAAATACATACACTAAGAGATCGGGACCTACAAAGTCGTTTCCTTAATACTACTGTGTATATAATAACAGCTCTTTAATTGTATGAAAAGGTGTTGTACTAAGTTTTATGCTTAAAATATATGTAAAGTTTATAGTTTGATTGTTTGTGTTTTATGATAATTATGTTTTTGAATTGCATTTGTAAAAAAAAAAAAAAAGTCAGTAGTTAAATAATTATATAGTCAGTAATTAGTTATTAAAAAGCTTTTAACTAATGACAATAATTTACTAATATTGCAATTCACTATTCCCTTCTGGAATGTCTGCGAGTGACGATTGTCTTCGAATTGCTTTCTATCTCTCAAATGAGTTTTTATTCCTCATTGTAATGGCATTTGTGAGAAAATTCGCCGTTATTAACTCGCTGCACTTTTCTAAATCTTAATTACTCGATCGTTAAGATAAAATCAGTCCCCTTTCCCGAGTCTTTAAATCATTTGCATTTTAAAACTCTCCTCTTCTATAAGCATGCTCCTTCACAGTGATGAGCCATTTTTTGAAAACTTCATTTTAAATTGCGTCGGCTATTACATATTTCATTTTTCGTTCCATAAACCTCTTATTCGAAATTCCTCTCGGAAAAATTTAATACAATATTGCGTATATTTGAGGGAAATTAGTCTCGAGGAAATGCGAGTTATCCCCCGGTAATCAAGCTAAACCGAAGTATGAAATAAATTACCTAAATAGAATGGTACTGTGTGTGTGTGTATGTTGGCCTGCAAGGTAAATACTCTCCCCAGGCGATTAATTCCAAGATCTCTCGCGGATCCCTGGCTTTGAGGCGATGCCATTAAAACGTAATTAACGAAAGGGTAACGAATGTTACATGAGAAAATAATGTGAGTGAACCTGCTTCAGTTTTAAAGAGTCAACTTGACATTTTACAACGGAAAGGTCTCGTTCCCCCGTGTCTGACTTTTCGTTTTCGTAACGTTCGCTTAATTTGATGCCTAGGCCATCAGTCTAACTGGAAGTTAGGCTCGGCTGGGAATTACCAGTGGTAGTGGGTTCCGCTAAGAAAATTGATGGATTTTCGGCAACGATTTTCAACCTTTCGCTTCGATCCTTAAATGATTGGTGATGTAATGGATTCTACTGGAAAATGCAGAAATAAGTTATCTGGAAATTCTGATGGCACTTTTATTGGAGGAAAATTGCACTTTTCGCGCTCGAGCTTCTCTTTTTGTTTGATGTCGTGCGCGCGTAAGACAGATGCTTCTTGTTTCCGCATCATAAACTAAATACATGGCGGCAGAATGTAGTGATTTAAAAGGGGAATTATTGTTTTTTACGCTTTTACCTCGGAGGTTCGGGTTAAACTACTCTCTCCTCCCATTTCTAAAAAATCCTTTACCCACTAATTTATTTTCTTGAGAAATCTATATGAAAGGAATTTTTTGCATTCTTCAGATGTGTGTGTGGTTTTTTTTATTTTTTTCCCCCAACTTTCTCCAGTGAAAACGAACATTTCAAATCGTTTTATAATTTCTCTCATCATATAATAAATTTTCTGCGTATAGGCGCATAATTTTAAAATCCTTATTTCCTTTGTGTGTGTGTAAAAAAACCCAGTGTTGTTATTATTATGCTGGCTTTTTTATTATGAATTTTACTTGGGAAAAAATCAATTTAATTCCCTTTCTTTTTGAAATTGGCATGCCCGCTTATATTTACCCGTAATGTGTTTGGATTCGATAATGAAATTTATAATTGTTATAAATAATGAAATACTTATAAATTATCGTTATAAATTTTTTTAAAAAATATGTATTTGCTTTGTTAATTTATAACGGATTTTGACAGTTAAAATAATGGATGGTGGGAAAACAAATTAATGATGTGTTATTTTTTCGTTATGCGGAGAATTAATTTAATGACATGTAAATTCAGAATATTTCTGTGGAGTAATTTTTTGTTTAATTTGCTTACCTCAAATATTAACAATTGTTTACTTTCTTCGTATAAATTACCACTTAATTATCTCTTGAAATAGACGTTTCGAAGTAACAAAGAAAAATAAAACCAAAACTCTAATTTTAAAATTTATGTTTGTGCGGGGGAAAAAATTGAATTAATTTTTTTTAAAATTAATTCAGTATACTTAAAAGTTTTTTTTAGGTATACTTTTTGGTTTTTTGAAAGAGAAATTTATTTATGCTCATCGTATATGCATTTATTTATGTAAACAACCACAAAATAGGAAGTCAATTTTCTATCTAGATCGTTTGTCTTTTTTCGTTCAGTTCATCTTTTTCTTTTCTTTTCTTTCCTTTTTAAAAAAAAAGGGTGGAGGTGGGAAGCGGAACCTCCTTTCACGCAATAAAAAAAAAAAGGCATTGTTCATTCACATAGCAATTTCTTGAGGCTTTAAAAAGTTTTGTTTTTCAAATCAAATTAATTATTGAAAGTACTCAAAATTTTTCTTTGGGGAAGAGGGTGTTGACCCATGCATACGAAACATGCATATATTATTCAAAAATTTTCTTTGAGAGAGAGGGGATGGACCCACCTTACCTCCTTCATTCGAAACATACATACATTATTGAAAATACTTTTTTTTGGGGGGGGGGGAGAAAATGTGGACCCTTATTTACTCTTCATACGAAATATACATATGTTATTGCGGTTACTCAAAAATTTTCTTTGGGGGAAGTGGATGAGGACATCTGTTTACCTTTGCATACAAAACATACATATTATGAATTTCACTGATTTACGTTTCATACGTTTCGCTCTGTACACTTTTTAAACCTGCGTTAAATGTGCAACGTTTGCCATTTCCAATTAACTATTCCACACAGTTTGACTTTTTATTAAATAGTGCTCTTGTAAATAGCCAAAACGCTGTATAAATATTTCTTTATTTTTTTTTAAAAAATATTTCAATCAATATATTTGGTAATCTACTCATTAAAACATAACCAACCCTTGTTGTTATGTTTATTATATGGGGTATTTGAAATGTTTGGTTAACAAGAGTAACACACAAAATGCCGCATCGTTTAGGTCTACTTGTGTGTGTATGCTGATTTTATTAAGTTTATATAAATTTTGAGATAAAAGACTTTAATATGAGGGTGTTTTGAAAAAGTACTTGTATTTGAAGACAAATGGTGTCATAAAGGTAAATTGTTGATACTGTTGGGTGCTGCCATCTTTCAAATAAACACGAAACAAATTTGTCATTTGATTTATATGTTAATTTTGATTTGGTAGTCATTTGCTGCTAAATCAAAATTTAATTCCTGCTGCTTCGAGTTGTCGACGTCATTTTGTTTTGAGTTGTCACCATTGTTGAGAGCTGGATTCATCGTTATACACCGGAATCGACAATCAAAACAATTGGTTGCTTCCGATGAATCTGTCCCGAAAAAGGCGAATATCGTCTCGTTTCCCTGAAAAGTTATGTCGAAGAATCTTACTAAAAGAAAACCTTTTTCGATGCTACACTCGCCACCTCTTGAATTTTCTAAGGAGTTAGTGAACGACCCTCGTACTATCACGTAATTCAATTTCTTCTTTTACTTTGCGTCGGAAAACTCTCCAAATTATTATAAGCTTACTTACAAAAAAAGAGCGCTAAAATTAATAATTTTTTGCTCTCATTGTAATGATGGCTATTGAGCATTTTTTCACCGTTACGATTGTAATGTCCGATCATTTTGGGCAGTTAAATATTTACATGATTCCGTTCTCCCTTCTTTCATTTTCCTTGTGTTTATAAATTTTTGCGGTGTAATTAAGCCGTCCATGTTACGTAGACCATTGTGAAAACGTGATACTTAAAGCTAAATACTAAGTATTTCCCCTTCGCTGTTTCGATCGCTAATTTGTCTTTTGTTTCTCAGTAATTAATTTTAATATGCCCAGTTATTTTGTCTCCATTCAAATCTTTCCAGTTGCAATTCCATTGTTAGGAGTAATTAAACATCTTCCTCGGTGTGTCGACAATTCCTGTGACTGCACCCCCTGCAGCTTATTTAGGAATGGACTAAAATTCAGTAATGCGTCACTTTACTTTTAATTATAATGTGCGAAATGCTTTTCCAAGTAGCGTTAAATGTCAAAATTCGCCGTCGGACGCATTAATAATCGCGCCCCTTGTATTTTCAAAAAGAACCGGAGTGTTTATTTTAGCGACTATTAATTTCTTTTGGTGTATAATATCCCGAATGTGCGGTGAAGGGCCCGCCATTGTGTCGACAAGCTGTCATGGAAAGTAACAGCTGTACTGGTGGTTATACGCGTATTAATTAGTCAACTTTACGAGGGTAAAAAAAAAAAAAAAAATTGCCACCTCTTAACATATTGCTCGACGGCGAATTATGTGTAGAAACTGGAAACAAATAGTATTTGATTGGGGTTATCTCTGTAGCTCACCTTTGTCCATTCCCAATTGGGGTAAGGAGGCTGAAACAGAATTAGAAGTATTCAGAAGGAGATTATAAACCCTCCCTCTCTATGAATAGATGTTGATCATTTTCTTAAGTTTTTCAAAAAAAAAATTTTTTTTAATGACATTCCCCATCTTCGTATGATTTCCGCTATTATTTCAAAACGGGCGTTAACTAACTTTTTGTTTGTTTCATGGTCTCCAACCTCTTGTTTGTAAATTTAGTTAAAAGGATTCTGAGTTTATGAGATGTGTAAAACATATGTAGTATACATAAATTAAAATTACTCAGGAAACCAATTTGTTATATATATATATAAAAAAAAAACTATTTACTAAAAATACGACAGCATTCTTATTTCTTTCCTAGCACATTAAATAACATATGAATTATAAGAGTTACTGTCTCTTAAATTATAATACTTTTAATTTTTCTAGAGAAATTTGAATCGAAATTTTATGTCATTATAAAGAAATGTTTTTCTGTTTTATATATCTGTAATAAAATTATTCGGTATTCTTGCTTTAATTGCGATATGTTTGCCAAGCCAAGTAATGCAGAAAACGCAAAGAGCCCATTTTAGGTTCAGATAATAATTGGATATACGTGTTTGTGTTATATATTTCTGGGGACGTTTTAAATCCGCTGTGACTTAAAACTATTTCATCACCCTCAGGGCCCAATAGGTACATAATTTTAACTCATGTTTAGGCTTAGTCTCGGAATGAATGTTCGTTGTCTGGTTTTTCCTGAGGGATAGTTTCAGAATCCCCGTAAATTACTAGTTACACATTTTTAGCGCAACTTTAATATAATTGCCACAGAATTAATCTATACATATAGGATCTAAATGAATTTATTGGAAGATATAAGTCTTCTCGGAAAACGAAAGCGCTTACTTTGTATTATATTGACATTGCTTCTCAATTTTTAGATGGAGGAAATTCCTCGGGGCACTAAAATGGAACCTAATTTTATTGCATGAGACAGAAAGACCTGTTTACAGTGCATACGAACAGTCATGTATTGAAAAGTAAATATATTACAGACACTTTTCCGTGAATGAAAGAAAAGAACGCAACTCTTTCGTGAATTCGCGTTAAATGCTTGGTTTTACTTCTATCGACATCAAAATGACTCGAGGCATTTCTTGGCAGTATTTTGTTGAATTTCTTAATAAAGGCAAATTACATTTTCTATTCTAAGAAATTATCCTGCAACTGGATTAAATTCATTTTGCTGCGATTACATAATTGTAATAAATTAGATTTTTCTTGAATATATTTTATGTTGCATATTTCCTCCCCCCCCCCTTCAGTGCTAAAGCGCTTAATAAAAACTTTCGGTGCTGCATTTATTTGTTGATGGGGTTTTTAATTGCTTCGCTTCTTTTCGCATGAGATATTTATGTTGAATGATGAAAGTAAATTTATTCACTTCTCTTTTTTGAAAACAGGTGTTCTTTCCCACTCATTTATTTTGCTTGGGAAAAAAAAGCATAGTGTAAAGTTTTTAATCTTAAATCATTAGCCTTTCATAAGTTGAAAACTTTTTATTACAGTTTTTTTATGCTTTGGGTTGTCGAGTTTACATTTTTATTAACACTGCTCAAGCATTCTAATTAAGATAGCAACCAAAAGAAGTCTTTATTGGACTGTGATTTTTTTTTAATTTTCATTTCCTATTCGTATATGTAATCTTCTGTTCTCTTAGATAGTGTTTTCCTAAGCTGTTAAAATTTCTCAAAGTGGAGGGGAAGAGTTCTCTCCCCTTACTCTCTTTTTCTGGGCTGAATTATTTTTCAAATCCTTCATAGAATATTATACATTCAACGGGTTTCTCGGTTCGGGCCATTATACACCAGATTGAGGTTTTAAAAAAATATCAGCTAATTTTTTAAATTGTATTTTAGTATGTTTTAAAAATATTCCTTCACAGAGTAACTTAACTTCGTTTTCTTGAAAATTGTTCGTTCCGGAAGATGAGCTTTTAATGCCAGCCCTTTCAAAGTGTATTTTTAATAACTTGCTGTAAAAAGACAAAATGTTACGAGTATTGTTAAAACGTGTTTGAAAACAACTATGCGTGTGGGAGGGGGGGGGGAGGATTTAAATTTTTTTAGTAGTAATGCATAATATTTAAAATTGATTAGTAGTTATTTGTTCATACATTTTTGTTTGTAACTTTTTAATAAACTTTAAAAGTGAGAAAGTAGGTTAAATTTTCTTTTGCCTCGAACAGATTTAGAAAATTCTTTTAATAAATTCTGAGAATATTTTTAGTGATTTCATTTCTGTATCTTACTAGATCTTTTCATTTTCATAAGCATAACTTTTTTAAGCAAAGAAAATGCATACAATGTTTAAATATGATATTCTTTATATTAATTTTTTTTAAAAAAAAATATGAATTTCCAATGAGAGTAGTAGCTCAAATTGAAGTACGACCACACTTGTAGAGAAAAACACTTCAGTATCTTAAAGCAGCGTTTTCTTACATTATTTTTATCATTGTCTCTCGCTCACTCACACACAATTTTTTTAATCTATGTGTGTGTGTGTGACGACCTGCTTAACTATTTTCTTTTACTGAATCGCAACAATCTATTTTAGCACTCCACTCAAATGCATCTGCCTATCAACTTCACGTGTATTAAAACTGTAGCTGTCGCCTTAACCTCAGTTTGGTATAAGCTGATGCATCTTTTCCTCACTCTCTTCTCGTTTGTTTTATCTACCATGTTTGTCAGGCGAAACGTCGTCGCTCAGTGCTTTTGTGTCACTCAGTGAAGTTCATCATAATCTCAAAGTTTATTTCCTATTGGACTATTTCTGCTTATATATAATTTGGACTGTGCAACGTACGCCTTGACGAAATGGGGTTTCTACACACACAATATGTTTAAAAATCATTAGAATTTATTATAAATACTGCGTATTTCGCATTGAAATTTGGACGAAAAATTGTAAATAAACGATAAAAAAAATAAGCTGCTTATAAATTCATACTTATACATTTATTAATAATTTGAATAGATTGTTTTTAAAAAGAAACTTTTTCCCCTTAGAAGAAACTGTGTAATTTTTTAATATCTTAATTTATTCTCAATTTATTTTCGAGAATTCTCGTTATAATGTTTTACCGTCATATTCACGGCATTTGTATTTTTAACGAGAGTATTTATGCTGCTTTTTAATCCCCAGTTTAACTTTATTACTTCAATACTTTTTGAAGTCTTAAAATATGTTCCTTATGTAAAAGATAAAATTTTCCCGCTTTAAAAGGTGTGCGACCCTGGGAGTGTTTGATTTAAGCATATAGTAAAATTTATATTATCGTTATCCAGACACATATATTACGTAGAACCGTGTTTTATGAATATAGTGGGAATTTAGTACTAACGAGGAATTTTTATTTATCTCTACTCGCGTTCCCCCTCCCCCCACATTTTTCTTTCTTTCTTTCTTTTCCGTGTGCGCTATTCCAATAATTTTTTTAAACAATAATACGTTTCAACGTATGTTACAGCTCTTTTAGTATTCTATTTGTGTGAACATCTGCTCCTGTAAAATGCTTCTTGCTGAGTCATAAGATACCAATAGCTGCAGAATGTTTATTATTTTTTCTCATGTTTGATACAGTTTTAGAAAACAGTGGCATCAAACATCACATAAAAATTTCAGTTTTTTTTTTTTAAATCAACTAGTAGTAATGGTGGGAAACACGAATAACATCGAGTATTTAATAAACGACCATAGTCGTAAATTGTGCAAGCGTTTGTCGAACAGTTGTGAGTGCAAAATAAAAATGAGGCAAGATAAGTTTGTGGTTTTAATTAATTTCGAGCAAAATAAAATGGCAAATAGAAAAATATTTCATTTGTGATTTTCATTATATGTAATTAAACAATACTTTAATCAAAAACAAATTAGGAAGTAATTTCAATAATTAAAAATATATATGTGAGAAATCATTACCGTACCAATGAGAAAAAAAAGATAATGTACGAAACCATAAAAATAAACAAATGGAGCATTGTAAACAAAGAAAAAAGAATAGAAATAAATATTCGTATTTAACTAAAAGAAAAACATGGATACTATAGAAAATTCCAAAAGAATTTAAATTAAATTTAATAATAATTTGACAATTACGAGAATTATCAAATACAATATCGTTATTGGAAAAATTGGAGGAAACGAACATAATTTGAAATAAAAGAAACGTGTGTAATATATATTTAATTTACAGGTGTTAGGCTGCACTTATAGAATTATTATCCAATATATACTCACAAATAAAATATATTATTTAAAAGAACTGTTATAGAACCGAAAATACATTTGTAAAAAGAAGGGGAGGGGAGGGGAGAAAATTCACTATGAAACATTTATAAAAGAGAGAATAAAGCGAACCCAGATGAAATCCATAATAACACAAAATATACACCAATATAAGAAAAAATTTAAAAAGAGCACGCGTTACCTTGTGTAGGAATTCAACAAATACGGTGTACAAAATACACACAAAACTAAACTAACAGTTTGTGAACTTTCAAATAAACATTAAAGAATTAACATTTTCAATTATTAACTTTAACGTTTATTTAAAAGTTAATGAACAAACTGTTAGTTTAATTTTGTGCATATCATAAATGGAAGTATAGGTTTTTTTGTTGTTGTTGTAACTTTTATGTCATATAGTTTCCTTTACAATAATAGATAGTTTTCGAATGAATTATTGATTTTTATTATCTATCTAACTTTTTTTTGTGTTAAGATTCGTCGGATGGTACTAAATCGGATTATAATTATACATTTTCCTCAGCTATCAGTGAATAATATCATCAGTACGTAATTTTTCATTTGAGGTTTTAATGTCAGAATAGTAAAAAGAAAATCGAACGTAATACTTTGGACAAGAAGAAGCTCCTTCTGTTAAGAAATCAATGCGATACCACCTTTAATGGCGCCATATACCATTACAACACAAACAAGCTGCCAGTATTAAACGTTAAGCCCTGCGTTTGGCTATTTCTTTGGACCAAATTTTATCATTTCTTTCCGCGGATGAGGCAAAGCTGATGTATCAAAGGAAATTAAGTGTTGTATTTGTTTGTGCGGTCCTCTTTTACCCGGCTCAGGTGCTGTAGCAAGAGTCTCAGGTGGCCGCCACCACATCTTGGATGATCCTCATTTTTTGGCGAAGTGCCTCTTGCTGCAGTGCTTGTTTCCTTCCCGAATAACTTATTTAATAGATTTGGCGAGAAAAAATTATTTGCGAACCTTTTTTTTGTTTCTTATTTATTGCAGTGTTCTGCATGTAAGTATGGGAAATATTTTTCACTTGCCTTTTTTTGTTTTTAATTTGTAGAAGCTGAAGCATTGGTAGGTAGGCAGTTTTATTTATTCAGAGATTTTTAATTAATGACATATGGTTTTTAGGAAGGAGAGAAGAACAAAACAAAGCAAAAAAATATTTTGAAAAGGACAACTAATAAATAAAGGAAAAGAAGAAAAAAAAAAATTAATTAGAATTAAGAAACATACGATCAATGTTTAATGGAAATTTCAGGGCTTCCAGTGTAGAAATATTTAACTTTTTAAATTTGTCTGAATAGTGTAAACGTTTTTTTTCCCCCCTTCTTCTTTTCATTGAAGCCACATAAGAAGCAGAAGTTATAGAGGGGAAAAAAACATTTTAAACTTTATCTTTTTTCGTGACTTGTATCTTTTTAATTAGTAGTTTTTATTTCTCTAGAAGGGAGAAGAGATAAATATATGTTTGAATTCTATGCGGCACGTTTCTTTCATAATATTAATTATAATTACTCTTTAGAATTTATGCAATATTTTTAATTTTGTAATGAACAATTTTACTCGTAAGTTAAGCTTCTTATAATAGTTAATATCTTCACATAATGTCCGAATTCCTTTTTTATTCCATCTCTTTTGTATTTCATCATTTACAAATTAGTTTAGAACAGCAGTTTGTTAAGTCTCATTATTTGTTACAATTTGAAGATTAATTCTAATATAATGTTGTGCAAATTGAATGAACTTTTATCTAGTAATTATTTATATATGTCTTACCAACGTCTTAAATTGTTTTTCATTACTCTGCTAAACATTCAAAATAAGTTAAAATGTATGCTTCCTTTTAATGCTGTATGAAACACGGAGGATAAAAATAGAAGCTTAATACATTATTATTTTTTTCACATCAAAAGCCAAGCAGCGTATTTTGGAGCAGCACTAGCGAATTACTTTTAACTCAACTGCTAAAAAGGCTACAATAGAAATTTTACGAGCTTTTTTAATGGGCAGTTAAAGCTTAACACCCATCTAATGGGATTTAAACCCATTATAACGAATTAGGGTCAGAAGAATAAATAATGTGCGTGGGTCATTGTACCGCCTTAATGCTTTGGAAATCGTTACGTGAACGTTTAGTTAGTGTTCGTTTTAAGGGAAATGTTGGAAAAGTCAATTTGTATTTCCTCCTTGATTTATCCGGTTTTTATGTGGATAAGAGAGGTGATTGCGTTTATTTGATACTTTGTACTCACTACTCGAGGATAATATTCATCCCTTTTCTGCACATTGATTTTTTTTCGAGGCACTGTTTCATTTGATATAATTTTCAAGACGATTTTGTTGTTTTCTGTGCGAGTTTTACCGTAGCATTGTTTAAAAGTGTCGCTTGAAAAGTATTTTACCTGATGGTGTTTTTTTTTTAAGTGATGATAAAAGCTTCGTTTCAATGCTTGCGCATTTCTAATAATATGAATAATTTTTTTATTTCAGATTTAAAAAAAAAAAAATCTATGCATATTGTAAATTATTTTGTAATTTAATTTACGCAGATGGTGAATTATTATGAGACACCATGATTTTTATTTAAAAAAAAAAAAAATTAGATAATTTGTTTCAGATGTGGAACTGAAAGTTGATGACCTAACTCAATTTTCGATAGCAGTTCTGTGCTATATCTTGAAGCTGAATGCGCTTCAAAATCAGTTTTAATTATTAATCAGGGAATATTTACGGAAAGCAATATTTAATTTGAAATTGAATGTGTAAAATTATACTTATTCAGATACTTAAAATAAATACTTTGTTGTTCCAAGTTGTTTAAATTTCAAATAATATTTAATAATAGTAAGAATCTAAAACAAAATATTCGATTAATAGAAATCAATGAACAAGATTATGTACGAAAATTTTTAAATTGTGTATTATTTTTCATAGCTTTTATATCCTGGCATTTCTGAATAATTTTATCTTGTATGCTTTCGCCCTGTCTCAGTGTAATACTGAGAAAGTTCCCAATCAACTTCCTTCCTGCAACTGAATCACTTAGTCCTCTCTCATCCATTTGATCCTAAGAAGTCATTGCGTCTTGCGCCGAGGACAATTGCTGTCTTAGACAGCAGCGCTCTGAGGGATTTACCGAGAGTTGCACATCGTATCTTTCTCCCCTCCCCCTTCTCCTTTTTGCTCCCTTCTTTACTGCAATGGCGAAAGGTGAGGATTTAAGAAAAGGAGAGTTTAATCAGGATGACTAAATGGAACTCTCGGCCTAATTACCTCTCGCTTAATTACCACGGCGCTGACCGTGCAAGATTGTCACGGGTCTTTAACAAGAAGAAGCATCCAATTCTTTTTTCTCCTGCATATTTTTTTAAACTCTTTTTCCCTACACATATTTTATCTTTATGCATTTTCTCCTTTCACGAACATATTGATTAGTTTTGCTAATGTTTTAAAGTCACCCAGCGTGCATTATGCTATAATTCTCTGTATTTTCGCGTCTCTTTTACCTTCTCTCCACCTTATTATCTGGCTGGACCTCGCGATGTTGACACGCCATATAATCGGCTTAAGACATCCCACGAGTAACGGCTTCCAATGCAAATCTCGAAAGCTCGTATCTTAAGTAAGCTTAGTATTTTCGAGATTGATAGCGAGAGCTGACTCGATCTTTCGGCTTGACGTCTAAAGAGATTGTGGACTTGATGGACGTTGAACCAATTAACTTAAACTCCATCTTTCGCCCGAGTTCTTGCGCTAGTCCCGAAAATGGTTGCAGATTATGCAATGCCTTCCATTAAGGAATGTTTTAATGGATGTAGGGTTAGTGTGAATCATGTTCGGTCGATTTATTCGTGAATTTCTTTTATACCATGAAAACATTTTTGAAACCATAGCAGGTTCGCTAAAGGTTGTGGTTCGTTTAGTTTTATGAATTGAAACTAATGTAAATTAGTTTTCAGGAACTAATCTAAATTTATGCAGCGAATGTGTTTAGTTCGTGACTGGCTGCAATGACTTATATCGCTGTTTAACTAATGTTAATTATACTCTATATAAGCTTATTTATTCAGGAAGCTATGCAGAGCGTTTATGGAGGTCTTGGGATATTCTGTGGAATTTTAGGATTAGTATACAGGTGAAAATAATTCGATATAAAAACCAACGTTTTTAAAAACAACGTTTTTATATGGTGGCAAAGTTCATTAAAGAAAATTATTGAAATATTAGTTAAAACTGTTGGTTATTTTTAACTTTAAAATTTACTAAAAAAGAGATATTTGTGAGCGTATTAAAAAATTCATAAAATCAAAACATGCATTTGAAAGTTTGTAAGTCATTCTATTAAAAAAAAAAGGGGAACCAGAATTCAGAAAAAATTATTGTGATAAGACATGGTGCCAAATATTGGAAACTTTCTTTCTTGCGAATGATTACTGTCTAAAAGTCAGCAACCCTTACTAACTCAGAGATAGTAAAGGGGAGATAGTATCTCCCCTTTGTGAGTACAATAGTTTTACGAGGCCTCATGTGGTGTGGGGAGTGCCCGGTGTTCCCAGAGGGGGAAAGAAATTTTTTCCTCAATCCTATAAGCGCCGAGAGGAAAGAATATTTTGACTTAAAATTATTGAAATATTAGTTAAAACTTGTCGCAAACGTCTAAATATTGCATTGTTAGGCGAGTAAGAACGATTCCCAAAATTTCAAAGCTCTAGCTTGATGGGAAGTTGGTTAAATTAACGATCGAAAATTTGATGACACACACACACACCAAGTGAAATTCAGAAAAACGTTGTAAAAAATTGACGCGTATGAACTCGTGTATGAAGGAAATAAGTTTGGTATTAAATCAATATTTTCCAACATATTTTTTTGGACTGAAAAAAGTGAAGCTAATTGGAAAAAATAGATAAATGGTTATATTAATGCACGATAGAGAGGCGTGTAAAGGAACACTAACATTTTTCATGCTGTATTAATACTCTCTTTATCATATTGGTCGAAATCTGATTAGTTTTCATAAAAGCTATGACACACACACTAGCACGCAAAAAATCATTCACGTGTCAAAAAAGTTATTTATTATGATTTTTTTTATCTTGATTTTATATATATATATATTCTTTATTTTTATGTCATTTTTTCTGTATTTTTATATTAAGTCCTTTGTAAATATCTTCTCTTAGAACTGCCAAATTTGTAACTATGATTCATCAAGTATATAAGAAATGAGACATTTCCCAGATATTTTTTCATCAAAAATTGGGAAACTTATTTGCTGTTATGTATAGTGTAGATTAATCGTGCTTTCTTGTTGACATAAAATATTTTACTTGCACCTTCTTGGTGTTGACATTTTTTTCCCTTTCTAATCTCTTACTTCTAATGTTTTTAAATCCCCCAATATGCTCTTGAAGAAAAAGGAGACCTGTTATAATCCGTTTGACTTTTTAATGACCATCGTTCTTTCTTTTAACTCATTAGTCTTTGAGTCACGTTATTTCACCGCAAAGAGCTGAAAAATTACCCCGGCCGTTACTAATTTGCCGTCGAATGGTTCTTAATTGCTTCTCAGAGTGCTGATAAAGATGGCAAGTGCTTTCGAGTTTAAGGCCGCATTATTAATGATCGCCCGCGCCGATCTTTAAAATTGGCTTCTCAAATTTTTGGTCGCACCTATTGCGAGAGGCCTTTGTTTTGCTGATGAACATGCCTCCAACAGAATGGTTGCTAATCAGGTTGATGTAGCGCTCACTTCGGCAGTGGTTAATTATTCGCCATTTTTTTTTTAAATCTCCTTTCCTTTTCGCTTTCTGAGAGCTCGCGTTGCTAATTAACGCCGCAAAGTGTGTTTAAGAAAGTATGATTTCCTGTGGAGTTTCATCATTTGCAAAGTTTCGAATAATTTTGTTGTAAGTAAGAAATAAAGGAAATCACTGGAATAATTGTGTGGACAGTTAGAAGTGGAAAATCTTTTAAACAATTGACTAGATATGTAATTAATTGTGCTAAAGTAATTTCAGTGCAAAACTTGAACAATCTAATAATCTAATTCAACATTTTTAAATCTCTAAAATTTATGTGGGAACATTCGATAATATTCTTAATGTTTGTCTGATTCTGTGTGGAAAACGAATCGATATCCGTGCATAATGGGTGCTCATTTGGTGCAATTCAACGTAAATGAGGAAATTTTCTTTCGTTCCTGTCTTGAGATTAGACATTGTTCGAAGTTAACTGAGTTAAATCTTAATGAATGTAAATTAGAGTCACAGACCTAATTGATTATCATTGCACAATTGTCCGTATAATCATCTCAGAAGATCTTCATTAACCCAAGACAATGGATTTATCAATTTTGACATCCACATTAGTTTCTCGAAGGATTGTGGCACATCACAAGAACACCGTTAAGACACTCTTGGAAATACGTCAACTGGGCTCTCGCTGTGTACCTCTCATCTTGTGAAGGGAAAATAAATATTCACGTGATCTTTGGCGACAGCTCTTAAAATTTTGCCTGTCCTTTTCCCGTTAGCTGTCAGGCGAAGAAAGCTCCTGGAGAAAATTAACTGAGATTTAGTGCCGAGCGTGGGATATACCCGCCTCCCTGGCATAGCTTATTAATCTGCCCAGTCGATGAGGTGGCATAGTGTTCCCGCCTTTAATATGCTTGCTGACATTAGTGTCTCTACCATCCCACCCACCGCCGCCTGAATTTTGAATACACTTACCAAGGTTGGGAGTAGGACTTGGAGACTATAAATCGGCTCATCGATTAGTGATTGGGCCGTCCCGTAATTGGTTTTCTCCATGTAACAGGAAGCCGTGCGTTTCGAGGGCAGTTGGGGCGCCTAGGTGTATATTGGAGGGATGTCTGCCGTGTATCGAGTTACTTTTAATCGTTGGCAAATCGTTTGTTTGTGAATTATTCTCCATGTAAAGGCTCCCTAAAGGACGGCCAGTTATATCATAATGAATCCCTTTGGGGAAGGATCTCGTGTTGCAAACAACGATTAGGTATGTCCAATCTGGAAGTGTTGCTTTATGCGCACCATTATAGTGCTTGTTTATGTAAACAGAGCTGGACATATACTGCTACGGTGGTTTGAGATTTCATTATATTAGATGAATTTATAGTGATATTTCATAGACAAATTTTATTTATTAAATTTTTTTTCCTTGTATGAAGTCTTTACCTTTTGTCGTCATATTTATGCATAGTTTCTAACTTAAGTTATCTCAAGAATATGGATGTACTTTCACGTTTTGTTCTATTTATTATTGTTATTAATTCATGGAAAAATATAACATACGAATATTTGAACTACACTCTGAAACAAATACCTTAAAAATTATTCCGCGTATTCCATCACAGTATTCTATAGCCTTTTCTATTGTTCTATATATAGAAAGAGAAAAAGTAATTTTTGTTAACTTAATTGCTATTGAATATAAATATATTTTGTTTCGTTATTTTTGTGATGTAAAGATAAAGAGTGAAAGAAAGTTATTTTCTCTTGAATTTAGCACCAACATTTTATTTTTAGAAAATCTCAATTCTTTTTAAGAAGTGTAAGGGAAAAAAATCAAATTATATATTGAAAGAGTAAGTTACCTCCATCGTTTCTCCTGCCATCCGTTAGGGGTTTTATTTAGTTTAGTAAACCTCGATATGTTCTTTTAATTATAGAATCGTCGTTACTTTTCTTTTTAACTGTACCTTATCAACAATTAGATACTTTGTGCTTTCGTAAGAGTCGTTTTGGTTATTTTGCATCATGGCAGCCATTAAGTCTACCTCATCATTATAATTGGAGTCTAGTGGGACTAAACGTAAATGATCCTTTTCATAAATTTCTTTGCGAAGCTCAGAATACAAAAAATATCACTTCCTCTTTTGAAGAGAAAATTAACGCACCCAAGTTAATTAGCCCCATAGATTTTTTAAGCTGTCTTTTAAAGTGACTTTCTACGTTTTGTCTTTCAAAAAACAAAAATATTTTGTTCTTATTGCTCTGTATTTTATTTAGTTGGAGTAGCTGTATTAATCGCGCTTTTTTTTTTTTTATTATCTTAAAATGGAAGCCACTGATTTGCAGGTCTTTTTTGTAAACGATATCGCACACGTTATTGACTTTTACTTTTTGTTTATTTTTGCTTTCGAAATTCTAATTAGAAGGGTTTACTGAGTTGTTATCCTTTTTTTTTTTTTTTTTTTTTTTTTTTGAAAAGGGTTTGTTTTTTTTAATTTTTATAAAATCATTTTAAAATCAACTTAACTGTAGGAAGTCCTTCAACAGTCACATTTTTTTTTTTTTTTATTTGCTTAAAGCTGAATCGATGAAATGAAGAAGGAGAATCATTTATTAAACTAATTTATTTTACAATTCATGTAATGTTTTAAATGATTTAGAAAAAATTTGTGTTCGTGTTAATTCACTCTGCATCTTTTAAAAAATAAATTTAGTAATAAAAGTTATTGAAATGATAAATATATTAAGAAAGTTAATTTGTATATTGCTTGTAGAAGAAAGTGGTTTTTCTTACTCTTATTTATTTGTATATTTCTGATAAATGTTTTTTGGGGGACTCGGTGATGACGAGATACGTTTGCAATTTTCTGTAACTGTAGCTCATGAATTGTTTCGATTTTAATGTGGAATTAATTTTTTAAGTTTTTGTAAGATTGAAATAAAACTCGGAACTACAACATTAATTTTTTTTCCACTTTTCGATTAATGAATTAATTTATGTGTAGACAAGAACCTTTGCCGAAACATTAATGTTAGTTAGTCGTATTAGGTTTCTTGGATTTTTTAAACTGACGCAAGTTGTCATATTTATTATTATTATTCTTTTTTTTTTTTTAAATCACAATCGCGATATAATTGAAACTTTTTCCTTTTTCTTGGCTTGCTCAAAGGAAGAAAACTTGTTTAGTCTCCCCTGCACCAGCCATTTTGATTTTATGGAAGTAATGTTAATCCTATGGAATTTCTATATACTACCGCCCATTAATTCAATTCCAAATCTACTCCATTTTATCTATTTGAATTAAAAACAGAATATCCGGAAGAGTAAAAATAATGAAGGTTTCTGTGCAATTACATTTTTTCTTCGATTTTTAAAAAAATATTTCAGAATATTACTTGAAGACCAGAAAACACATGAACGAATCATTAAAACAGAGGTAAAACATATTTTTAAAAATTAGAGGAAAAGTGTAATTCAACAGAAATCATTGTTTTTTGCTGTTTCGGGTGCACTTTATTGCATACAAATAGACAAAGTATTAACGATTTGTAGACGGTAGGGGAAATTCCATAACATTAACATAAAGTTCACGAATTTAAAATGGTCGGTATATACCTTACTGGCTTTGGTGTTAACGCTAAATCCATTTTTAAAATATTGTATTTTAAGCTATGATTTATATTTTTAAGACTTAGGCTATGTGTGCTACAAATGTTTTTATAGGTATGCTGATAAATAATTCTTCTGGATATTAAACTTACGAAAGGGCTAAAGTTAGATCTCTTGGTTAATTATTACTTTTTTGTTCTAATATTTATTTTAATAAGAACATTATTAATACGCAAGGAAGATATCCTATTGAAGTTGAGAATATAATTTTTTCATTTATCCCGAACTAAATCACTAAGTGTCCGTAGGCTTTCTATTGCTATTCTTTTAATTCTGCTCCTCCTCCCCGATGCTTCTTTCCAGAGCTTCAAAAGTATTCTTTTTTTTCCGGCTCTGCTCCTGTATAAATCTCTGCCTTCACGTTTCTGACGTATTATACGTACGTGCTCGTGATTCCGGGCAGCCGGGCGCAATAATTTCTACGACTCCTCCTGGTCCATTAACCCCGAGGGACCCCCAGACGTGCCTTTGTGTAATAGCTGTGAAAAGTGAGTGAGCCAGCGTGATGTTTTACCGTCCCCCGTTTTTACGCTTCGATTAATCGCCTCATGATCGATAACGAATTCGTGTTTATATGTGTCGGGTACATTTATTTCGCTGTTGATATTTGTCGATTCTGATAAAGGTATTTTTGTTATGCACGAGCACGTTTTTTCCTCCCTTCTCTCCATATTTTGTCAGTTCAAAAAAAAAAAAAAAAAAAAAACTTCCGATGAAAGTAATGCATTAAATCTTTCAATGAACCTTAAATGTGATAGGCATTTTGATTTCATGGCATTTTTTGTTCGATCGTTTTATTTGGTTTTATGCGTTAGAATCTAAAGTAGTTGTTGATATGTATTAATAATGACTGAGAGAAAGTTAATGCTTTTGTGAATTTTGGTTTTCGTTAAATAGAGATGTCGCGTGAAGTTTCCATTAGCTCTTACCCACTTCTGCACTCCCCATCTCGATCCTTTTTAATTTATTTATGGAGTGTATCTTTTTATTTAAGAAATACGGCGCGTATTTTTTGCATAAATATGTACGTTACTTTTCACTTTTTAAATAACGTTTGTGATTGTTTATATACGTCGCACTGAGAAGAAACACGAGGGCCAATAGTGACAGACCTCGTGGACGAGGACGGCACCTCAGCTGGCACCTCCGTTTCCAGATTTCCACACGTTCGAGGGGACTTGGTCCTTGATTAGATTTGGCGTGTATCAGTCCCTCTACACGGCGGTCTTGAGTGGCATCAGGGCTCGAACCCATGACTTGACTTAAAGAATGTTGGCCGCGAGTCAGCGCCCATAAATAACATTTATAAATAATATAATAAATAACAACGTTTTATAAATAAATATATTACGTTTAAAATCCTAATGTAAAGATCTTATGTCTTTAAAAAAAAAAAAAAAAAAAACCACGTTACTACTATTCATTTAAAAGCTAACTCTGTGTAGGCGTTGTTTACGTTAACCAGATTGGATGGTTAAAATGCAAGTGCAGTATAATTCTAAAGTGAAAAACACTATCTTGCAGTTGAAATTAAATATTTATTATTTATGGAAACTGTTTTGGGTGTCCGCTTTACGGCAGTTTCATTTAGCATGAAATTGATTTCCCTGTTGACGAAAAATACAGCTACTCCTGGCATGTCGCGTAAACAGAATGAAATGGATTTTTTTTTTTTCGCTTCTTTAAGTACTGGTACAACAGTTCTCGAATTTCTTGCAGGTAGAAAAGTTTTCGCACCTTTTGTGCGACATTTTCTGCTCGTAAAACTGCTACAAGAACCAATTTATTGTGAAATGCAACCTACCCACTTCTGTATGAATCATTTTACACTGTTCCTTAGCTCTCTCTTTTTTGCTCCTCCCGGTTCTTGAGTTTCGTTTCTCATATGCTCCTCATGAAATCTCAATCTACTTCTCTTCGTTGTTTCCCAGACTTTCCTATAGGAGAGAGGAGCCGGGTAGAGGAGTAAAATTGATTTTTAATCCTGCCAGCTTTCGCAGAACTGTTTTTAACAAACTTCAAGAATCTCCGGCAGATCATGAATCTTCTTTTTTCTCGTCCGTGTGAAACGTTGCCACCTACGAAACACTATTTCTTGTTATGTCCTTTGCTTTGACTTTTTGGGAAGAATCCATGTAATTTTTTTTTTCTCCCACTCTCTCCTTTCTCTCGTGCTGTTCCCTTTTTCTCATCCTCAGAGTTGGGGGCAGGGAAAAAAAGTGTTCCTCCATTATCATTTTTTCCCCTAACTCTTTCTCGTATCCCCGAGCTTCTATTCCTAGTTACTTTCTGAAAGTTAATGGTGGTCTATTCTTTGCCATCGCTTAAGAATTTTTTTTTTCTTCGTGTGCTTACTTTTTAATGTTAGGCTTTCTCTTTCCTGGCCGTATGCTTCCCTTTTTCTTCAAACTTTTCTCCTATCTCTTTCCGCATTATGAAATCTTTTGTTTACGGTGTTAGAATAGATCTGGCAGTTGTTAAATGTTTTGGCGATCGCGCAAATTTCGGAAAATTGACTAGAAACGCCTCTAAACCATTTTATTCATGAGAGACCGTAGTCTTTGGATTCTTATTGAAATTTTTATTTTCCTTTCTCTGACACCTCTGTTCTGTTCACGTGGGTTTTGTACATGCTTTTGGTTTTGGAACAGACTTGGTTAATCAAAGGGCAATAATTTCTTTTATCGCTTGCAAATTTCTTTTCGAATATGAAGCTTGGTGGTAGTGGTTGTGTGTTGAATGAATCCAATCTTTCACGCGAAAAAGAACGAATCGATTTTTCAGCACTTACATGTTTAAAGTTTTATATGATTATTTTAAAGATGTTTAATGTGCACATTTTTTTTTTTCAAATTGAGGGTGGTGTTGTTTATTTAATGTCGCAGTTCAAAGCAACACGAGGGATATTGGCGATGGACCTCGAAATTTTAGCCTCGGTCATATGACTAGGTCGGCACTTGAGCTGGCTCCATCTCCTCCAAACTAGTACTCTATACTTACTGTAAGAATTGGACTCTCAAACAGATTTAACGAGTATCAGCTCAGCTGTGGCCGCAGTACCATAATAATCATGGTCACAAACTCATGGCTGACGTTCTATCCGTCAAGTCGTAATTTCTAGCCCGGAAGCGACTAAAAGTACCTGTGACGGGTCTTGTGCACATTTAAACTGTTCTCCAAGTCCTCCTTTTGCTGTGGTGGGGAAGTTTGGAAGGTAAGGTGAAAGTTCAAGTGTCGTCCTCGTCACTTGACTGTGGCTTAAAATTACACGGTCCCTCCCCAATAACTCTCTTCTTGTTTGTTAGTGTGACGTTAATAAACAATCACACTCGCCACAAGGTGGGTCTTCTATGGACATCACGGCTCGTCGAAAACAACGCAAACTGCGAGTTCGCAGCCATAACCGCTGAGTTATCGCAGCCATTCAAACTGGGAGGGTAACAAAATTACTGTCTCAAAATCATTCTGGAAAAATGTTTTGATTATAATTAAATTAACTGTACTGTTGTATTTTCAGATGCGATATGCAAATCACAAAATGTTTCAAATCGATTTTGATACTAATTCACCTGCTTGAATAAAATGAAGTCTTTAATCTAGAATATTTGTTAAATTTTCGATACATGGTTAAAAAATATGTATGACAGTGTAAAGGAAACATATAGGAAGTTGTGAATTTGTGATTTCGATATTTGTGGTATTAAATATTTTATTATAATTGGTTTTACGTATAATATTTGACAAAAGAATCTGTAATGAGAACTTTCGCACTCTTGAACCTAATAGATGCATTAGTTTCGTTGTACCGCAGCTCGAACAAATGACATCGCAACCTCTTCCCTTATACCTTCATAAATGTCCTGCTGTATTTGCATCTGATATGAAATTCAACCCTGAACGGAATTTTATACGAGAAATAACCTATTATCTTGATGTGGAATCATCAAAAGGGACATATTTCCATCGGAGCGTTTCACTTGTTTTGAATATTCTATGTTTGTGTTAGAAATACGTAATTACGCCAATTTTTCTCGCATTTGTAGCTGTGAAATCTGTTCCTTTTATTTTCGCTTCAATAATTCGTTGCTTTAAATTCTGTTACGTTTTACTTTTTTTTATGATGTCCACGTAAGAGTTGCTTGGCAGTTTCTTTATTATTCATTACGGCATCTATCGGGTGCTTAAAATGTACATCATTTTTTACTATACTTCGCAAAGGCCGCCATTTAAAACGTAAATGCAAAATGAGTATTTCTTTTCAGATTTTTTTTTCTCTTCAGAAATTTGTATAAAAATTCTGAAAGTTCAATGTGTGTTTCATTGCAAGTAATACTGACGAATAAAAAGTGATCTAATTATTAAACAATTAGATTGGAAAAATTGTATAACATTAAATTTCCGTAACGTCATTGCTATAGGAATTATCGAAATTCACTAACCAATATATGTATTTGAAGTATAGGAATTTAAAATTTAATTAAATATGCTATAAAAATTGGTATACCTATAATAAATATCTCTATATAAAATATATATTAGAATTCTGTAAATTTAATATGATTCGTTGCCAATAAATCTCTCGAATAAATAGTTGGTCTTATTATGAAACAATAAGATGGTATCGAAGAAAGAAAAAATTTGTAATGACATTAAATTTTCGAATCCTCTTTGCAAAAGGAATCTTCGAAATCCATTAACCATTTCATGTTTCTGCATGATAGGAATTTAAAAATCGTGTAAATATGTTTTAAAAAATTGGTATCTAATAAAAACATATATATATATAAAAGTATGTCCACTTAGTTGTTGAAACTTCCACTAAAAGAGCTTAAATCGCGTTGCTGATATAACTGCATAAAATTTAATATTTTTTATTTGCTAATAAAACTCTGACTGCTGCATCCATTCATTTTTCTCAAAATGCATATTTCTTACGTTTCGATCGTGCTAACATTCACAAGTAATTCAATTTTATTTGAATCAGAAAAAAAAAAAAAAAATCTGTCTGAAAAGTATGCAGATCATTTTCTTTTACCCAAGGGTTTATGATAAATCTTTAAACTATTTGTTTACTTATCTTTGTTGTTTTTAAGCAAATTCCGTGCGAAAAATTTCTGTGAAGCGCTAGTATTTTTTTATTATTTGCCGATAAAAAGTTTATTTTCTTTACTTGATTTTTTATTATTTCTATGTTTTACTGCAGACAATGCTTAGCATAATAACCGCGGTTACGTGATTTTTAAATAACATTAGTCTTGTTTATTAACATAAGCTGACTTGTTGTTTTGAGAAAATAGTGTCAACCAAAATACGTGGGCATAAATAAAGGATGCATGGTGTTAGGTTCAAAAGATATACATTATAATACATTATGATTATAATAATTGCATTAAATTTACTTAAGGTATATATTTACATCTTTAAGATATATTTAATTCAATATTTTATCGTCTGCCTGTAATATTCTAACAGAATATTATTATGTACTTTAATAATTTATCGTTTGCTCTTATATTTAATTTAATAAAACTGAGCAGTATGGCAGAATCGTCCATTTTTATTCTTTTTGTTGTTAATATTGGCAACTTTTTTGTACTTTGGAATGTTTTGCTTGCGTAAATAAAAATGCATTAGGAATTCGAAGAAGGTATTATCTTTTCTTGATAATAATAAAAATGCTTCTTTGGAACCTGGGACTGGGAAATGCGCTTAACTTTACGCAAATTTATATTCATTTTGAATAATTCTACTTTTCCGAGAACTTCACTGGGGGGGAGGGGGAGTCAGCATATGTTTAAATAAAATTAGCAAAGCCAGTTTCATTTTTTTTAATTATTGTTACATCTTCTCGGAGACCTACACCTGTATGAAATTAATAGAGAGCTTTTCAAAACATGAAATTTAGGAAATAAAAAAAGTACTTTGTATATTCTCTCTTTCCTCCCCTCCCCCTCCAAATCCGATATTGATATATGGGTTTTAAATCGATTAATGGTAACACTATTTACCCCTCATGTTGCAGTTTGATCCTGCCACTTTCAAAAGAAAATGGTTGGAAGGGGGTTATCGACTGATGTAGAAATATTCTTTCTGGTTTATTTTGGCGCTCCCCCTTTTTTTATGTTTATAGATATTACATCTGAACGTGAATTCTTAAGAATTTTCTTCTTAAAATTTGCATACGGGGTTTGAAAAAGGCCGATTGGTGTGGGACAAAGTAGAAGGTGGAGAAGAAAATCCACCGCCAGAAATGTATGCAGCAGGCGATCTCATTTGCACCCAAAAACGTTTTTGTACCCGCATTTGGCTTGTGGATGCGCCTGGAGATTTGCCTGGCCTTTTGATGTTAAAAATTTGTTGCGGGGGAAGGTCTCCCCTGTATGTTTCTCTTTATTTAGCCGTACTGTCGATTTCGGGATAATGGTGTTGGTTCTTCGTGGAAATGTGGTTTTCCACGATCTCCTCTAGCACTGCATGTTGACTGAACTCGTATGCGCTGAAGCCTGAAATTGAGTTGACCAGAAAGACCCTTGCAGCTATCCTGAAGAAACAATTTCGATTTACCGACGAAAAAAGGGGGTTAACGTTTGTTTTCTTCTTCCTGGGCCTGCAACTAGCACATCGGATATTTTTTACGATTGATGGCATTCTTTTGGTTCCATTTATTTTCCCTTTTTTCCACATGTTTGTTGTGTCTGCAGTTTAATGGTTTTCTTTTCTCTCCTCTTTGTCTCAGAGGATTAAATTTTATGTTGGTGATAGGAATTTAATTTATTTTTATTTTTTGCGTCTCTGACGTGGGTGTTCCTTGAGGTAGGGGGCATCAATATTCATTAGCTCCCTCGTTTACCTGTTTTTGGAATCGTTATACCTTAGGAATGCTGTTTTGCCTTTCTGTTGTAATCAATTGTTAAAACTCAGCAACACACCTTTGACGATTAACTTCCCCCTCCATAAGTTCATCAAGTTGACATTTTTAAATTTAAACATATATTACATTTTAGGTTATATATTACGATTGCAATGCGATAAAATAGTGTTATTAAATATGTGGGAAATATTTATTACGTTTAGGTAACAGTTTTTGAACAAGGAAATTAATATAGAGTTATTTGGAGCAATTTTCCGTGCTTATTATCTTTTTAGAATTTTAATCCCCTCGGGTGCTAACCTCCTATAGTTAATTGTGAAAATCACGAACCCCGAGATATTTTTAGTGATTGTGTTTCTTTCCCATTGAGTTTACTCTCTGTGCTAAACACGGATGACGCGCCCCAGGGATAGCCTCGCATTCCTTCGCTGTTATCGACCCTTTTACCAACCATTTTCTCATTTTCTTCCATTTTTTTCAAACACCTCGATCACAGTGATGCCTTGCTTGGTGCAGCATAGCCGCATCCGTTTCTTGTGCCATTATACTTCAACGTCACTCACTCACTTTTAGAATTTAATTATTAGGTACTTATAATTCCTCATTAAATAAATCGTATCAAAATTCTGTAGAAAACATAACTGACACATTTTTCTTTGGGGTGTCCCCCCCTTTGGCACGATTGAATTAAAAATAAAAACCAGCTAATGCATTCTTTTATATTCGAATTTGAAAGAGGGGGAACCCCCCACGAATGTTGGTTTTTCAAGTGGAAGCTCTAATTTATTCTACGACGTCCTAACGATTGAATTAATTTTTTCTTTTTAAAACATATTTAAGTGTCCCACTTGCCCTCTCACAATCCATAATGATAGTAACTTATTGTTTCTTCTCGCATTATTTTATTTAATGGAGTCTTCTGTTATTTCAAGCGAAATTCAAAATGAAGTGATTAGGGGTACTCTTTTTTTTTTTACTTGATGTATTACTTACTCTTTCTGGACATAAATCTCATTACTTTTTGTTGTATTACTTCATTATGCTCGTATATGTCTCTTAAATAAAATTTATTTTGATAAAGTTTCCCAATGGTTGAATTATAATTTCTGCGTAATATTATATTTCTTCTAAATTCTAAGCGTACACACAATTTTTACAGTAACGGAAGGTTTATGTTATGATATAAACATGATTAATTTATTCTAATTAATTTGTTACCACCGTGCTTCATTGTTTAATTCTACTTCTGTCTTTCCTTTTTATTGCACACCAAAAAAATTATCAGACTCCAATTGAAAATATGTAGACAAAATACTTTATTAATGATCTGTGAAGAATAAATGAGGTAGACCTCTCTCGAATCCCACTTAACTCCTCATTTCTAAATTAGGATCAACTAATAGTCTTAGCTTACCAATTCACTCGTTCTGATTCAACTACTCCTCGTAAACAGCCGATTCTTGTTTTATTCCTTTGACAAAGATTCACTTCAATCCTAAAGATTAACTGCGATACTGTAATACAATTTGCTGTTATTTATCGACCTGACATTAATTACCCTAAATCTCC
This sequence comes from Nephila pilipes, assembly GCA_019974015.1. Classification (NCBI taxonomy): domain Eukaryota; kingdom Metazoa; phylum Arthropoda; class Arachnida; order Araneae; family Nephilidae; genus Nephila; species Nephila pilipes. The sequence continues at coordinate 742,086 of BMAW01042029.1, read as the reverse complement.
CTTCATTTTCCTTTAAATTCTATTTCCTCCATATATCACCATCTTTAATTCAATACACTGCTCTTCTTTTATCTTCATCTAATTTACCTAATCACGTTTCATTTTGGTTGGGACGAAATTGTAATTTTATGCAATTCAAATTATTATAAAGTCCCCGAGGTTAGTGAAGAGAAAATCACGAATAGCCCCAAGTCACAAATGATGATGTTTTAAATCAATCCATTGCAGAATAGCTCAGTATAAAACACTTTCTCTTGCAATCGTTACTTGTTAACTATTTAAATCTGAAGGAAAAAAACGTACCGATCTTGACTCAATACAAACTATTCTGCACCAAGAAAAGGAAAAATTGTTCGGCGAAATTCTGCAAAACTGATTGTTTTGTAAAAGTTCCCGGAAATCTTTAGTGCATTTTCTGCCTTTGCTTTGAAAGCAATTTTATTCTCTTTCCGTTTCTTTCATGAAACAATTTAGTTTTACTTTCTGCTGCATCTCATTCATGTCCCCAGGAGACGTGCTCGAACGAAATGTTTCGGACCTCAACGAATTTTCGGCTGGTCCCAATGCCCAGCAGCGCGTTTGCCTTTTGCCCCGGTCGTCTTTTCGTCGTCGCGGCGAACTACTCTGGCGATTTTTTTTTTTTTTTTTTTTTTTTTTTTTTTACGCAGATGGTAAGAATTTCTGCGTTCTGTGAAAAAGGAAAAGATTTGGATAAAGAGATTTCCCTTCGTGAACTTAAACAAACTCCATCGGAATATTTTGGTGGAGTTTTAAACTAATTTCGTCTTATAATGTTGTTCCTCTTTCCGAGGCGTGTGTTGCATTTTAAAATACCTACTTTGTCATCTCAGGTGATGAATGCTCAGGTTTCTGGCCGTTCGTCTACTCTATTCTGCCTTGTTTTAATAATATATCGATTTTTTCTTTCCCTTGTCGTGGAAATTTGGAATATTATACTATTCAAGTAAAAGTTCTCAAATTATTGTTCTAACTCCTTGAGTGATGAAGATGATGTAATTTTTTTTTTGAACCTCATTATAAATTTTTAAATCCTCTATTTAAGTTCATTTTTTAAAATTCTCTCCATAAAATAGCTCAGAAAGTGATATACTGCTAAAATATGAATTAAATTTATTAGAATTATAGTTATTATAGATGAATTCATTTGAAATTTTAATTGAATCATAAAAAACAAAAGAGCTCTTGTTTAAATATTTAAAAATGATACGGAGGAATTAAAATTGTTGATTGGTTAAGGATATATTAATTTTGTTTTGTCTTATTTGATTATTTTGTTAACGTAAGATTTATTGATACATTTAAAATCTTAATTGTTCCTCCTCCCTCCCTTCAGTGAAGGCAGAAACCAATCTTTAAAAATAGAATTGAGTCTTTGTTCAAACTGCAACTTTTAATTCCTGTCACATTCTATTTAACCGATTAAGAAGTTTGATACAAAGACAAAACGCTCTGTGAAGAAATATATGGATGATTATTAATGAATATAATTCTTCTTTATAAGTTTTCGCTTTTACACTTCCCGAAATTCTGTGCCCTCATTGGCTTACTTTAAGTAGATACGTGAGCCATTGACTCCGAGGCACCCTAGTGATCTTTCATTCCTATGGGGTTTACTGTCTTTAGTAAACACGGGTAATAGCCTAACGATCCTTCTTGTCAATTTTTACTCCCCCCCGTCTATCAAATGTCTAGATCACAGTTATTCTTTATTTGGTGCAGCATAGACAAATCTGGCTCTTGCGCCGTTAAAATCTACCATCACTCACACCCCCTCTCTAAAATCTGTTCCTATTATTGCCCCTAGACCAAGACTGAAAGAGATCCTCCTCTTTCTACACCCATCGTTTTTCAATACGTTTCTCTCCCTAACGTCTAACTTCATTTCACCGTCTCTAATTTCACGGAAGAATTTTGACAAAATTTCTCAAGTCGTTTTCTTTCTCCCATGAAACCATCCCTTTCTTTCCTGCGCGTAATTTGTTTCGGTGTACCCGGAAGTACGCTTTCCTCCTCTGCACCCAACATTACTTTTTCTCCCTCTTTCTTTCTTTGTTCAGAAAACAAATACACTTTTTCCCTCTCCATCCTGCAGTCTCTAACGGGACAGGAATTCGGAGAGCATTATTAAGTTATACCGCTCCCGTTTCTTAGCTGCCGGGGAAAGAAAAGACCCTGGTCACGAACGCTAACGGATCTTGTGTGCCTCACTACCCTCTGTGACACATCTGTTATTTTTCGACGTTTATTTCCATCCTGCTTTTAATGATAGATGAGGATCTTTAGCGAGGCACTGCCTTCCAGCGCCGCCGCCATTCGTTTTTTGGGATGATGCCTGATTTTGGAGAAGTAACGTGTTCGACTAATCGACGGTGGGGGTTTGTATCCGATGGCCGGAGTGATGTTTATCCTTTTCGTTGAGTTTCCATTCCAGGAAAAGTATAGATGCCTTTGACTTGCGTAAGAAGTCATGAATTGAAAGAACCTTTTTTCAAAAAAAGATTGGAAAAGATATTTTGTAGAAGAAGCTATTCCAATTTGGTGAATTAAAACTAGCCGCGGTAGCCTAGTCGTCATGGTAATGGACTTGCGGCTGGCGGTTCTCGTCCAGTCGTGGGTTCGAGCCTTGATACCACTTAAGACTCGACGTGTAACCGGAGCTGATGCACGTTAACTCTGTAGAGGGTAACAAAGTCCTCCCTTTGGCGTGGTGTGGAAATTTGGAAGGGGAGGTGCCAACTCAGGTACCGTCCTCTTCACTTGATAGAGGCTCAAAATTACGAGGTCCGTCGCCAATAGCCCTCGTGTTGCTTCTAGTGCGACGTTAGTAAAACCAATTCATTTGGTAAATTAAAAAGAACGGTTGAATATAACAAATCTATATATATATTATTTAAAAACTCTTATTTATTTTTTATTAAAAAATTTCACGACTTCTTTTTTCTCTTGAAATATTTTAATTATAATTTAGAATATATATGGAAATAGTAGCCGAATAAAGTAATCCATCAAAGAAGTTTGAAGACGACTGTAGATTCTATCTCAGCGTCATTAATTCAGCAGTTCACCACAACATCCATTTTGCCTTTATCGGAACTGCGTTGTAGTTTTCTTCATTCTCTCTCGATTTTCACAAATGTAGACTGAGTACGAAAGAAAAATCTCTTTCTCTCCCTCTCCCACCAGATCCGTGGATGTGTAACTTTTTAAAGTCTTTAATGTACCCTTCAATCACGCTTGTAATTTAATGTATCTTAAAATACATAATTTTTTAAAACCTGCTCTCGTTTTGTTGTGGTGTGGAAAAAATCTTGAGATTGAATTGCAAGATTGACCCTTTTTTTACTTAAGTGAACTTTTTAAATTTTTCCAATTTTTTATGGTATTGTAGACTAGACACTGTTTCTTTTTAATTTAAGGGATATTAAAATCGCTAAAAAAACCCCACAATCTTCAAAGCTGTTCATTAAATTTTTTAACTAAGGAATATCCTTTTTTTTGTCGTTAAAATTTATGCAAGATGGGAAATTAATGTAATGGTTTGCTAACGGCAACAATAACCATTGTTTCGATGTAAATCTTTCCAATAGTATTGACTACTGAATTTAACAATTGGATGATAGCTATTTTTGTCACGAGTAGTTAATGACGGTCTCATTTATTGTCCCCAAGTAAACGATTCGTTAAATTTGCCTCCTTGTGCAGAATTACCAATAAATATTTCAGGTGTTGCCTCTAAAGGATTGATTTTGCTGGGAGGTATTCTTTTTTAAGTCCGAATAAACTTAATTTCTTTTAAGGGATATTTGTATGCCCAGATCTAGTTTTTCACATACCTCAAGAAATGCATGCTCTACAGTTTGTGATTACCCCACTGAGACTTAGCTTGCTATTTGAATTTTTTTTTCTTCGAAATTTGAGTTTCTGCCGGAATGCTGTACTGTCACTGTGAAAAAACTCAAACTCGTTAGTCAGTTCAAAGATTTTATATGCTTTCAGGTACCTTAATTCAGAATAATGACCATCATATACGAGCATAAACAAAATGCGGATACCGCATCATATTCTTCATTAACAATTATGCATTCTGATATAAAGCTCTTAAAATTATTCTCGGTATGTGGGTGATTTTCTTTAATACACATTACATAAATACTAGCTTTATTATTTTCATGAACGTTACTGGAGAATTTTTTTTTTGTTTGAAAATCATACGCAGCTTACCATTTGGTAGAGATTTCTAGTTTTTCTCTCAAATGTTCATTTGAAACGGACCATTTCCCAATATTTTTATATCAGATACAATTCAGAGTTTTGATTCAACTTATAGTATCTTTCTGAAAAGCGGAGAAATGAAATATCCATTCCTGTGAATTATTGCCCAACTGTGCCTCAAATAATTTTTCGTCTGCTTTCTATAAAATAGTGATCAGTAGCAGCGGTAGCGGATGCCCGTGGAATTTATTTAAATCCTTCCCTCTTTATCTTGCTCGGAATTGCGAGCCGCGATTTAGCCAACGTCGACATTTTAGGGTTCTTAATGGTGGGCAATGAGGTTTGCATACCCATTATAAAATACCCTTGAGAGAAATTCCGTACTTTTGCGGTGCGTGAGATAGAGGCTTCTTTCCATTCATTTCAGACCTTCCTATCTCCTTATTTTGGAAGTGGAAAACTTGACCCAATCTTCCCATGTAGCTACGAGTTTGTTTCCGAATTTGCTTTGGTATTTGACCATGTGGAAATAATGCGTGCAATTTTAATGGAATAGCTCGTCTTGATTTCGTATGCCTATCTGTACATTAATATATCGGATCATGGCTTACCTTATTTCTTTCCATGGCTATATTTATGGCAACAAAGCAGATAAAATTCGTTAAATATTCGCATCTTAAAACGTATTAAATGATTTATGTTTTTACATGTGGAATTTCTAAATTTATGAGCAGACTCGCAGTGAATGTGATTAATCAAACTTTGTTAATTTATTTTTTGTATTTATAGACAAAGGCTTGTTTTGCCAACTGTTCAGGATATATCTTTTTAGCTTTATAAAGTTTAGTCCTTTAATAATTCTCGATAAATGCATGGATAATTTGAGGGTTTTGATCCTCTGACAATTGCATTTCCCCTTTATATAGAAATTACGCTCATATTTGATGAAAAATTTTAAAAAAATTGTCGCAGCCACTTTCGAAGTAATTATTTAACATACTGTCTGCTTTTAGATTTCGTAAATTTCGGTTTTACTTACTGCAAAAAGTTGAAGGTGTGAAAAAGTTCATTCTATTTTGTATTACTCGCAAATGATTCGCGCCAATTTTTTTTTTCTTTCATTTGTTGCCATTACTGAAAATTGCTCTTTTAGGCTGTCCTCGCGTAATGTTAATGAATGGGACCTAACATTGGGACACCATTTCCGATTTTTTTAAAAAAAAAGCAATCGAACATTAATTTTATATTTTGACTCCGCTATCCTTTACAGAACAATTTATTTTATAATCCTACTCATTTCGATCTGAATAGAAGCCTTTTTTTTTTTGCCGGTGTAAAATGGGTTCCCTTAGATTGCAATGCTTAATTTAAACTCATGTCATCTATATGGTGACCAGGTGTGAAAGATTTGTCCCACTATAGCTCATGCATGTCATAAGAGACGATGGGTACCCGGTATCTTTGGGTATAGCAGGATATCCTACCCCTGGGGATTATTAACAGGGGACCTCAGTTACTTTCCTTCATTCAGTAGGTACGGGCATCATGACACCGGTGCACCCTAACGATCTCTATCCAATGGGTTTATTGTCTTTGGTAAATACGGGTGACTTGCCCTTCGGGATACCTTAGCGATCCTTCTCTATTCATCTTTTTTTCATACGCCTAGACCACCGTTTCATCTTGAATGGCGCATGGAAGCCACACCTGGCTCTTGAACGTCATTAAATTTCAATTTCACAAACGTAATCACGTGAAAAAAAAGCAAATTTTTAGAATGTTCTTAAATTTTGAGAATACTGCGTTATAAATGGATGTATGTGTTACAACTTTGTAAACTTATATGGAAATTGAAAGAATTTTCTGCCTGGAAATATGTTCGAAATTTCGATTAGGTTCTTGGACATTAAGCGAAGATAACCTTAAATAGTAATTATTTTCTTGCAGAGTGCCTTTTGGGAACTTTTTTTTCAAATCGTCGTTAGTTTTCGTCGTACAGAAATTTTCTTTCTCCCAAATCAATTTTTTAGAATTGTGTTACATTTCTGAGGTTTTTCCTTACTTCCCCCGAAAAACGTTAATTATGATTGTGTCATGTGAATGTCTGACTGTATCTGAGAATATATTAAAACTAGATGGTGCGGTTCATTTCGGTTCTTGGCGTATTTGCATGCATAAACTTAAGTTCGTTGGAAGAAGCAAAATCGATAGATAATGAGCATTCTTAATAAAGCAACAAAACTAGTAGCGAACCTCGCCACTTCACGTGTCTTTTTCGTTGCTTGATCATAAATCAAAATTTCGAGATCTGTCTTCAGTAGTTAAATGTAAATCTTTATAGAACTTTAATTAGAGAAATCATTTTGAACCAAACCTAATCAAATTTAATCTTAACTTTTACACGTTCTGTTTTCCTAAGGCCTTTAAAATATATTTTTAAAAAAGAATCAGTGCGAATATTTAACTATAAAATACATATTTGTTGGGGCAGCCCCAAGTTTTCATCCGATTTGAAGTTGCTGTGTTCTCGTTTCAGAGATGTAAGCAAAGTTTATCTTATGGTAGAAAAATACAGAATTCTATGAGGAGTGCCCAACCAAAAGAAAATTGCACCTAGTTTCGAAAAGGATGCAGTGAGAAAGATGAGGGGCAATTGGTGCATTTGTTCGCATAGAGAACAACGGTGGAATCGCCTCTAATCTCCTGAAGCGTGTGAAAAAGGCACCCGTGCGTGTAAAAGCTCAAAATTCGTCCCCCTTTTTTTTTCACTCACCGTTGGAAAAGTTGGTATCTCTACATGTATATTTGGCCCGGAACATAAATCTTTCCCAATCGATCCCTAGCCTTCATGAGCAAATGGATTGCCTCCGTGCCCATCGCGTCGTTATCTGGGGCAATGGGCAAATTTGCTGGCAAGAAGAGAATGGGGTTGACCCCCTTTTCCGACTGGAGAGTGTATGCACTTGAGAAATTTTCCACCCACCTCTTACTCTTTCACGGTGTGCGAGTTATCATTTTGCCATTATCGGAAAACCTTGCACTGCAAAGGGGATGGTGGAAGAGTGTGGGCAGGAACGAACCGCTTCAGAAGTTTCCTAGCTGGAGAAGTTTCGTGTGTACCTTCTCCGATGATAGCCTGGCTCTTACCCGCTCGAAAACACTTTCGGTGGTAATTTGGTTACGATAGCTTTGTTGGGGAAGGAAAATTCGATGTCCCTTAAAATCCTCCTCCTTGCTTTTAAGAGTTGAATGCATATTTGGACTGAATTTGTTTTGAGATTAAATTACGAGGTGTCTTGTTGTAGTTGCGCCCTGGGAAGCTAGTAATTTTGTCACAGAGACTGTGCTGAAATAAGATAGTTCTTAAAGTAGTGTTATTTTTCAAGTTTGTTTTGGAAGTATTAAGAATCTTTGTCTTCCTCTCACACACACGTTTGTTGTTGTTGCGAAATGTTGATTGCTTTTCATTTTTAGTAATATAGTGATTTCAGGAGTAGTGATGTTTTTGTCATAAATAACATAATTCTAAGAAATAATGAAAGTTTCATTTCTTAATAAAAGATATTATTATTGCTGATTATGGCTGCAATTAAAGAACAGAAAAGCAATGAAAGTATAAAACATTTTACGGTGCTTTGTAAGTTTTTATTTTCTTCTTCTTAGGAATGTGTAGGAGGGAATTTAGCTGTGCGATTTTTTAGACATATGCTTAAAATAAATCTAAATGATGAAGGTGGTATAGGAATTCTATAATTTGAACTTGCAAATCAATTGAAAATCTGCAAGATTATATCAATGGATTTTATTAACTAGTTCATTATAAGAGTTTTGGAGTACCAAAAAAGAGAAATACTTAGATGTCGAAACAAAATATTTTAAGTAACCAAATTTATTTCGCAGCTGTTATGGTAATCTATATTTAATGCTATTCAAGTGGTTGAAATTCTATTCTTTATTCAACTTGCTGTGATAATTTAATCCTGACATTTTAAAATTAATTAGGGGAAGGGGTGGAGGAAGAAAAGTTAATTTAGGATATGGAAACGGTAATTTTCTCCTTCCGGACATAATCTCATTTTCTCCATATCTCAATTCAGTAGTAATTGCTTTTGTCCTTAGAGGAATGACGAAATAAAATGTCTTGATTTAATTTTTTTCGGCCATCATTTTAAAGCAACTTTTTTAGCTACCTTATATCCCTCCATTAAAAAAAAGTACTTATATTTTGTCCGTAATGGATAATGTTCCGATATTTAAATCTTGCGCGAGTCCTATAATGAACCCATTGTGTAGTTTTGAATTAACTTAGGGGAATTAATTATCCTTAGAAGAGTTGTGGAAAAGTATCATTGCATTTGCAGATTCCATACGGTTAATTAAACGCAGTAGGGTTTTTCTCTATTGTTAAAAAAAACTGAAATAAAGGATATATGTTGAATGACGGTGCATACTGAATTTTTTAAAATATATTTATTGATTAGGGCTTTTACATGGGCAATGTGAGAAGAAATTCACAGTGAAATAGTATTTAATTAATTGATGTTATTGCAAATTCATTTCTACATACGAGATATATTACATTGTGTAACCATGATATTCTGATTGAATTGTTGCAAGTATTTTTAAATAATTTCATAGCGAGCGATGTAGTTTTATTTGTACTGATTGTCCATAAAATAACTAAACCTAATTTAATACGAAGTGATATATTTTTTTTAATGAATAGAACGATATTCATGTTTACTGACAGAAATAAATCAGTTCTATTTAATTTTGATGTTGTCGATAGATGTAAACGCGTTAATTGTGTAAGAGATGCTGATGTAACTATACCTTTGACCATATGGTGGATTGGCGGAGACAGAACCAGTGGCCTTGCCTACTCTCTATTCAAGAGATAAATTGGTATCCACAAGTTTAAATATAATTGGTATTGTTGTGTATAATGGAGGAAATCTATTTCAGAATCGTGGAAACATGATATGCGAATGTAAAAATAATTCGAAGAAGAATGGTTATGATCACTTTTTATTATCCAAAGAAACAGTTTGAAAGAAAGTAGGGCTTAGGAAGAGTTCACATTTTAATGAAAAATGAAATTGTAAAAGAGTTATGTTGTGTCGTCACCTCTGACAACCAGGCAAGCTGCACGACGACTTCCCACACTTACAAAGACATTATGGGTAAGTTGCGGGCTCGAAGAGCTCTTTTAAGTCATGGAACGGAGCGTGGTGGGTGCGGAAGAGCTGCAAGCTGTATCCCGCTCTTGTAGGATTCTAATTAGGAGAATGAGCAGGTCACTGCATGCGTTGGATATTTTCCGTTTCAAGAAAGTCGTTCAGGTTCGCACTGTGACATGGCGCCTTGTCGTCCATAAATATGAAGTCAGGACCAATAGATTTCGAAACAGGTGAACATAAGGCTCAAGAACTTCACCTCTCTATCTTTTAGCAATCACGGACGTTGTCTCAATGATCGGGAGGACTGTTCGGCCGTTCTAGCATGATGCCTGCCCACATCCTGAACTCCCTTTGAAGGAAAACGGTATCTTTCTTGGGTGAAACGATTTCCTTTCTCGCTATATCGTTAGCCGATGAGAATCAGTGTTCAGTCTAAAGCGAGATTCGTCATTGAATATCACGTTGGCCTACTGTCGTAAAGTCTAGTATTTATGTTCCAAACCACTGTTTAAGCGAGCGAGTTTTTGCATGTATGGGGAATGTATGGGGCATGTATTTAGATGTATGGGGAATTCAGACTGCTGGTCGTCTGGCATCAAGACCAACATGACTGAGTCTCCGTGAACAGCATTGACTGGAAATTTGTACTTCCGTTACGACTGTGAGCACTTAACTCAGTTCTCTGGCACGATTGTCCCTTTGATGTTGCTCAGTTATTCCCAAATATTGGCCTTGGCGGACGGTTGACTTGGTATTGACTATAGGGTAACATTTCCCAAACTCTGAAGCCTTTGTCTTGAGACCTCACAACCTCTGAATATGCTCACAGCCTGAAACACATTCAGAATTCGTAACACTTAGGTTTGATTCTCCGATTTCATTCCAACAACTCTTCCTTTCACAAATATGTCTAGTTGTCATCTTCGTGCCATCATTCCTTCTGTTTAATCATTTACAACCTTCCTTCTCACTCTAATTGTGCGAAACCCATCTGAACTGATTATGCCACGTGATCTAGGTTCCTGCGTGCACAGATATTTTGCTGATGAAGACATAGACTAAAATGTTTTGCTTGAAGACAAAAGTTTCACCTTCAACAGATGGCTCTTCAAGTTATTTCGAACTGATTCGCCTATATTTACTCATATTTTCCCCGCCTTTTACGAATTATGCGTAAATTTTGGACACCAGGGTATGTATATCAACTGGACTTTTCCCTGTAAGCTTATGTTCAAGATATGTTAGCACAGCTGACTTAAATAGATCTTGCATATGAACTTAAATTTTATCACTACTGTGCTTTACATCTCTTAGCGCCTGAAAGTTAAGAAGCAACCTATTCTAAACGATGAGAGGAAATTCATGTAGGAATTGAGTAACTCGCGAATTTTGCCTTCTGAATAATTAAACATGTGTTTTTGTCTTTCTTTTCCCTCATCTCAGATACATCAAATTAAATTTCTTTTAACTTGCAGAGGCTGTTTAAACATCAATTGCATTAAGATCCAAAAATGGTGCATTTTTAGTTTTTGTATGTTAACTGAAAAAAAACAATTAATTGTTCAAAAGAATCGAAGGAAGAGTAATCTCGATGTTAGGCATCTTTGTAATAGCTTTTCTATCGGTGAATGCAATTCCTCGGCAAAAATCGTTAAAGGTAACATTGTTCTTATATGTATTATCGTTAAGAAGCGGTTGCTTTTTGTTCTTGGATTGCTGGCTATGGAAGTGTGAAAAATCGAATATGACATTATCACTTATCCATATTGGTTTATCGGTTCGTTTGGTAGAAATAATTTTTTCCCCCATCGGCCATAAAGCCACGCTGGTTTCGAAGCTCTTATACGTTATCCCAAATAAATTTTAGCGATTTAGTCGCGTGTGCTTTTCTTTCTTCTGAGGCTAATGTGTCAGAATGGTGCTCGTATTGCAACTGCTGAGCCCTGAGCTGTAAATTTTATCGCCAGACTGGAACTTACATGGGAAATTGATTTACATGTGATATTTTGAAGCCTGGTGATTTACTCTCCGTCCTATACTGTCAAACGTTTCTTTGGGAGAATTTGGCAAGAGTAGATGCTCTTTTTGCATTTTATAAACAATATCGAGTTTGCTTTTTCAAAAGCGGTAAGACGTGGTAGGAAATTTATGTAGTTAATCTTGGAACAATTTTTTTTTAAAAGTGAGCCAACAGATTTTTTTTTTTTTTTTTTTAAATTTATCGCAAAGATGAAATAAATATTTAAAAATATTTTACAGAATATTTTGTTTTGAAAATTATTAAAATTAAAGGTTGCAGTCTATTCACTGTGACTCATGATGATTTTAGATTAATGCGAAGTGGTCGCTGTAGTCATGGTCGTGGACTCGCGACCAACGTTGTTTTCACCGAGTCGTGAGTTCGAGTCCTGATGTTGGATGGGGATGATGCACATTGAATCTGTTTGAAGGTCCCAAACCCTCCCGTTGGCTTCACGTGGAAGTTTAGAGGGAGAGGTACCAGTTCAGGTATCGTCCTCGTCACTTGACTGAAATTCAAAATTACATGATCCGACGCCAATAGACAGCCTTGCGTTGTTTCTCAGCACGGCGTTGATAAACAAGACGAGTTCATGCGGCAAGTTTTGAAGTATGTGATAAGCGTTCTGGAACTAACATTCTTTTTTCAATCAGTGCATGTCAGCCTCTGAAGTTTTAAAATAAGAGCGAGCATACAAAAACCTTACTCAGAATGCATAACAATGTTAATATTTCTAATTACAAGCAAAGTTCTGAAGGAATTAAATGTGTTCTTTGATTTTAACTTTCTCCTGATAATTGTCAAGAATTGGGTTTTTCCGATATGGGTATTCGAATAGAGTCAAGGAATCATAAATAGTTCCACAAAATTAGAACTTATTGTATTGACGTATTGACCAGACTCTTACTCCTTCGTTTCATTTTCTAGATAAATTTACAGCTTCGAAAATGCGTGAATCATTTTCATCAATACTGGTGACTGCATCGTAGTGCTTTTATTGTAAAATAAGTTACGAAAAAGGTTACCAAGCATATATATGCACATTGTAAATTCCAAAATGATGTTTCTCTCCTACTTTTTTTCTTAATTTGAATTTCCACTTCATTTTCGAAAATATGCTTCTCTTCTCCTTTTGACAAAATCTTTGTATACATATTATCCAATACATAGCTACTTATTTTATACAATACTTCCTCCTTTTTTTTCTGGAGGTAACTTAATGCAAATGCGTTTCTGTGAGGAGATTGTTGTATATGATAGTACTTTCTGAAAGACAAAATTTGCATATAATCTTGTTTACAAACTTCTTCCTAATTCTCCCTAGAGTTTTTCAAATTATATACGAACCTTTTTAGAAGAATTTTCCAAATAATGTAGTTATTGAGCAATTTTTTAAAAAAATTTCTATCTTCTAGAATTTGAAAGAATTATGTAAGATGCAAAATTCTTTTCTAAATATTGAAAACTTTGTTAACCATACCACACCAAGAGTATTATATCTTATTCCATGATTAAGGCAAATATTTCATCAGATTTATTGGTATGCATTAAGCTTTATTTAAATATTGATCCACACTGCTGAAGTTCGGATATCTAGCCTTCAAATATATCCCTTATTAGTTTTTCCCCAGTTACAAGTATTCACCTAAATTTTGATTCAACGCATGACTTGTTAATCTTCCTTCACAAAGAGAAACGAGGTGGAATTTAATGAGTTACAAGTCTGTAGTGAAGAGCAAGAATTTTCAGGCTATTGTTGTAGAAATTATACGTCGGCCAGATATTTTTGACGCTAGTGAAAGTTTTAGTGGTTGTTTTCCTTCGACTTTTCTTTCGAGGCTGATGTATGGAATTTTTATAATTTGAACGGCGATTTTCATCATAATTCGCTAATGACATTGCAAATTAGATGCATTATCTCCAACAATGTATGTAAGCTGTACTTTTTTAAAAATCTCAAAATTACTGTATAGAGACTTTTTCACGGTATCAAAAGCATTATGCTACTGAAAATTTTCCGGTAATGTCTTGTCGAACTGGTTTCTTTGAAACGTTAAGTTTACAGTGCAAATAAAGTTTTAATGTAAAAAGATTGATGGTGTGCGCGCACACACACATATTGCTTTCATTATTCCAAAGATTAAGTTTAATTTTAAGCTTTGCTAATTAATGTAGCTAAGCGATTAAAGTTGCTATAAATTACTTTAAATTAAATAATATCTTAAGTCGTGTGGAAGATAATGATTTAAAGTATTGACCAGAGAAGTTTAATTTATACTTATATGTGTTTTTTACTCTTAAAATGAAGATGAAAATAGAATACAAAGTGGTACTTCTCTTTTCCTCAAAAGTTCCAATAATTTTTTACTAAATAATCACAGCTATACTCTAATGTTTGTTTGCTTTTTTCAGTAATTTGGATTTTCGTTGTAATGTGCCTAATCAAATTATTGATTCCGTTCAGTGCATCATTTGTTCGCTTAACAGCACACATTCTTTCGCGTTTTTAAGTGATAGTAATAATAATTGGTTTCTTATCTCCTCGTCAGTCGAATGAATTGTATGTATTCAAAAAAGTTTCAAAAATATTTTAGGTGTATATTAACATTTTATATTGAATGAAAAAGTCATTGGTTTAACTATATTCTATATGATTAAATTGGACAACGTGTCTTTTGAATATTCTAGTTCTTTTTTTTTTTTTTTTTTTTTTTTTTTTTTTTGCTAATGGTTAGATATGAGGAACAAAACGGTTTCCTGTTAAGCAAGAATGGAAACGTCTTTGTCTAAAAGATTTATCTACGTTTTCTTCCGTACTTGATTACGGACCCTCGTTCGATATACGAGATTAATGGCTCCGTCTAGTTAACACGTTGGCATTAATCTTGCCCAAGAGCACGGTCGAAAGGATATTGATGGATTAAAACGACAGCTCACTTCTGTTAAGTTTCATTATCGACACAATTTCATTACCTTTCCCGGCCAACTTTCGCGGAAAGACCATTACCAAGTCGACATTCGGAAAGAAACCGTATCTAGCAGTTAGAACAACAAGGCATGACCCTAAATTTTCCTAATAAGACTGTTATCGAGGATTCCCCGACAATAATCAGCGTCTCTGTCCGTGAGAGATATTTTATCCTGGAAGGTGGATCAACGTTTGCTTTTCTATTTCCACTGCCCCTATCAATTTCAAGCTGAAGCCTTCTCCCTTGGCACTCCATTCCCAATGGCTGTGCACCATCGAGTCCTCTGGATAATTGACAGTAGTTAGAATTACGCCGTGGAATTGCTCCTGGTCTCTTCCATTTAACCACTCGTTTGCCGCTTTCTTTATTGCTCTCCCCTTCATTCCGGCCGATCGTTCGAAATGAGTTTTCCAGCCCCCTCCCCGGCCTGGTCTTTTGGGGGATGGGTTTATAGAATGAGGTCTCGTAGGATCTAGTACTACACCTTTCTGGTGCTGTCCGGTCACAATGAGAATCAGTTTTGAATCGGTAAATCAGGTAAACGATACGTTTCCCCTTTTACCTCCCCTTTTTAGGGATTTTTTGTGTGTTATTAGTGTTGGTTGATTACAGGTGGTTTTGATTTTAAATGTATATTTTGCGAAGTGACATATCTCGCTTTTCTTTTTATGCTGCTTTCTGCTTCCTTCCTAATGTCTCATTATCAAGTTTATGAGAATTAATTTATCACATCATTAAAAAAATTTCGAATTTAATATTTTTGAATGTTGTCTTACATTTTTTTCCAAATCTTTTATATGTATTTTCAGTTGTTCCTTCGATCTCCGAGTCCCTTCAAAACTTTTCGTGGATTAAAAATTTTTCTACAGTAATTAATATTTTTCTACTATTTATTTCACGGTATTGTTGTGGATAATTTTATTAATTGGACTTAATAGTGACAAATTTCTTCACTAAATTTTAAATGCGATTAGTTTTTATTATAGTTTGCATTATAACACCCCTTTAATAATTTGTATTGTGTAACATTTAGATTAAGATTCTTTACAATTTATTTCTTATTCGAAATTTGATTTAAATGTACGCTTTATTTTCTAATTATTATTATTAAATTTAACTTGTTTTTAATATGTATATTGCGTTTTTAATGTTCATTGTACCAAACATTTATAACTGTTGGCTAATTCGCTCGATTCACTTGATTTATTTTAAATTTCATTACTATTTAATCATCGTGCCAGTGTTTAGACATATTTGACGCAACTTCAAATTCAATGATATTCATGATACGTGTAAAAAATTGATTAATTGTGGCAAAAAATATTTGAAGAATTCTATCATCAGTTTAAATATTCCGAGTCCACGCTGATCATTGTTCTGACGAACGACGATTCATTGCAGAATTTGTATTGTTTTTGCTATTTTGAAAAACATTAAATTTAATTTTGAAATATAAGTTTAATAGTAAGAAAGAAAAGGGTAAGAGAGCCGTTATTTTCGAATGATGTCAAGTAATCCCAAAAATTGTTGAAATATTCCATTTTATTGAGTCCATGATGATAATTCCTCCAACACAAAATCTCCGGATGTTTTCAAATGCCGCGATGTTCCTAGTGATCGGGAGATATCTGACAATGTCATGCGAGAGAGAGGAATTGAAAAAAGAGAGAGCTAGGATTGTCCGAGGCAAAAAGCGGAGGAACCCTTCTCCCCCCGCGCAGATGCGAGTGCCAACGGAGCGGTGGAATCGATGTGTGTGCCGGCAGTGATGCTACCGTCGCGGGACCTGACGGCTAGATGAATCTCTTGCTGCACTTTCGGATAACCGGACGGCTGGATACCGGTGCTCTGACCAGGGGGGCCCACGAGACCCTCTGAGACCCCCCTCCTCCCTCCGGACCCAATGCTAGATGCTCTCAAACTGCTCTTTGTCCTCACGGGAGCCAGCACTTACTTGGGTGAGAACACGAAAAGTTTTGTTTTCATAAACAACTTTTTGCACGAGTTCGTGTTTCGAAGTTTTTTTTTTTTCCTTAAATTCCCCTCCCCCTTGAAATTATTTTTCACTGTGTATTTCATGTCCTGTATGTGCTAGGTTCGACAGTTTATAAAGTTCAAGAAGTTTTTTAAAAAAATAATTATATTATTGGAATATTTTAATCTCATGTATTTTGTCTTTTGGATTGGAGTGAATTATTATTCTTAGAAGGAAAAAAAAAAAAGGAAGAACGAAAATGATATATATTGTTCATTCGTTATTTTTTGCTTAAACGGAAGCTGTTGTTTTTGTGTGTGATTTAATTAATTAGATGCGCTGTTTGAATTAATTTTTTAATTTTGATGGTAGAAAAAAAATCATTCAATTAATATTTTAAAAATTTCACGGGTTCTTCATTTTCATGTTGGTTGTTAGAATTTTTTTTTCTAAAAAAATATGTTTATAATCTCTCGAATATTTTCATTTTTCTATTTCTCTTTCTGCAACTATTTATTCGTTTCTTTCTTACCCGTCTGTTTCTTTCTTTCTTTTTCTTTTCTTTTCTTTTTTTTAAATATTTATTTTTGTCGCATTTCATATGTGTTGCATTTGGAGCGGATTAAAAAAAATGAGGACATGTTTTTCAATTTTTGTTTTTTATATGTATTTTTTAAAATTTTGTTTATTTATTTACTTTTTCCAGTTTCAAATCAAAATATATGGATTTAATTTTATTAAAACACATCTGCTCATAAAATTTTTAAATGTTGACGTTAAAAAATTGTTTTTGATATATATTTTATTTTTTCCCTTTTCCGATGGAAGAAAATATGGAAAAAAAAATCTGGATATATATTTTAACTTCGTTATTAATGTAAAGGATTAATTTTTCATTGTTTGTTGTACTTTTTATGTTTGAATTTATAATGCGTAGAACAGAATAATTTTTTTTAAGAAAATTAAATTTAAAAAAAATTCTCCTTTCTTCAGTTACATTTTTTTTAATGACTGCCGTGACGTAAGTGATTTAAAATGAAATAGTTAAATGTATTTAATTTTCATTTTGAATGACATAAAAATTTATTTATCTAATTAATTTCATTTTACTTCTACAAAATTAATAAAATTTCGAGTACTTCTTTAAAATCACAATGTAAGCACATTTTCTTCCTTTCTTTTTTTTCCTGTACATTTTTTACACTCTTTCTCTTCGAATGTTGTACTGATCTATTTTTGTTTTTATGAAACACGCCACATATTCTCTAAATATTAAATTGTGCTCTTTTCATTTAAACATTTACAGTTTAATTAAGTTTATATTTTTATATTATTTTAAAATATTTTTGATTTCGATACCATAATTTGTTGATGAAATGCTCGCTGTATTGTTATGGATTAGATTCTGCTTTTTATGGAAAATGAAATAAATATTAAAATGAAATTGTTTTAAGCTCTCCTAGTATTTTTTTAAGTTGGTGAGTTTTATTTTCAGCTACCATTCTCAGTTATTATTTAAAAATAATGTAATATTATTTCAAATGTATGTTAAATCATTATAATTTAAGATAGATTTGGCAATACAATTTTTTTCTTATCTGTACTTATTACTTGAAATAAAATTTTGATTTAATTAGAGCAAATAAGCTGTTCTTGGAAGTACAGTATTTTACTTTTGAAAGATAGATTTGTATACATTTGTAAGCCTTCTTATTTTTAATATGAAAGAGTTAAATACCAAGAGCTATAATGTGACGAAATATATTGTGATTTTCTTATTTGTGTTCAGTTGACTTGAGGAATTCTTACTAATTTACTTTTGTGAATGGTTTTTTTTATACCATTTCTATTATTAAGACATTTTACTAATTGAAACGTTATGTAATAAAAAGTACTAAAGATATAGGTATATAATTCAATATTTAAAATTAAATAGAAGTATTGCAATATAGATAAAAAAAATAATTAGAATTTATAATTTTTTTTAAATAAATACATATGTATTATGCCAAAATTATGATTCAGTTATGAACTTAACTATCAGAAAAATTAGCAAATCAAAAAATATATTTTTGAAAATTCTGAAACTGTGAAAAAGAAACAGATTCAAAAAAAGGGAGATAAAGTAATTTAAATATTTGTTTCTCTCAAGCTTTGGACTGAAATGCAAGGTTGAAAATGTGATACAAATCCAAAACAACCCACTCTGCAAACACTTTATAATAAAATTTGGCGAGAACCATATATTGAAAGAACTAGGCCAAGAAATAATATTTAAATGATATCAACTTCTAATTAAATTTGTTTCAAATAAATTTTCACTTGAATACTAATCCAATAAAATAAGCATTGGCTAATATTATTATTAATTCATACTTCAAAAACAACTTCCATTAACACCGTGTACAACATGTCTATATCTCTATTTCTCGCCCTTTTTGACAAAAAATGTGAAACATTCTATGAATTTTTCTTAAAAATGTTTATTTCAATTTTAAATTAAAACTCATGAATTTCATTTTATGAATAAATTTTAAAAGGGCATATATACTAATTTCGCCATTTGTTGGCTTTAGATAGAATTAAAATATTTTAGTTTCTGTAAAGCAAATATATTTATTCTCTACTATGAAGCTGGAGTATAAACCTTTAAGTGGGCTATTAAATTCTTTTCAAAAAAATTAATTAGGGTTGGCATAAATAAAATTATAAAATTTCTTTATTTGCTATAATTTTTAAATTTTCAGAAACAATTTTTTTTTTACTTAACATGTTAATGAAGTAGGGTTTTGCGTATTGGCCCGTATTATATTCCTAAAAGTATAATATTTGAGTAAATTCTACTTAATAAATATTGCTATTCCAGAAAGAGAACCTATTAGCTTGAAAATTGAAACTATCCCTTTTTTTTTTTAAAAAAAAAATATTGCTGTGAATTTTTACTATTAATTTCTAATTTAATCTGCTTTAATGTTTTATTAGTTTCAATTAAATTTTTCGGAGAAACATGAGATAAATCGGGTTTATATTCATGATTATATGTATTTAAAGATAATAAAGTCATCAATATGTCGAAATAAAATCATTTTTATCTTTTTATTTGTGTTCATAAAATTGTAAATAGATAGATATTAGCTAAACTATTACTGAGTGGTCCTCCATGTAGCTTATCTTGAATTTGTTTATTTTTTAAATCATTAAAATTAATATTTTCTCCAAGTGGTAAATTAACAAAAAAAAATTATTATTTTTTTAAAGAAATGAGATTATTAATATTTCATATTTCTTAAAAATGATTTTAAAAGTAGCTTGACAAGATCACCTACTTGTATTGAATTAAAAAATATCTTCAAAACCACAGCTGTGAGTATATATTTCTTTGTTTTTAGTTATGCGTAATAATATCAGCTATTTTTATTAATTGAAATCTTATTAAAACTGTATATATACACACACCGCATACAGTAATTCTAATATTAATTTCTTTATCACAGTTTTTATTTTTATTAAAAGCAGTATTTTTTTTCGGTTTGTTTTTTAATAATTTTGTTATAATGAAAAGATTATTACCTTTTACTCCTTAAAAATGTCAACATCCTTGTTAGCCATTCTGTTAATAATCAATTAATGCTTGGATGAACGTGATACACTTCCATTAGGTCTGAAGGGCACGGAGAATTACCTCATAAAGTAGTTTAAAATGAGTGTGGACTTTTGAAATTTAATATTTGCGCTTATTTTGACGATGAAAGAAGATTCTATTTTTAATTTCACATTTAATACAACATAAAAAAAAGTGTCGATTCGAAACCAATATTAAGCTGTACGCTTCACAGTATTGTCTGATAATTTTTCTCATTCATTTTTAATAAACGGAACATTGAATTAAGAATGTTTTGTCATTTTGAAAATATGATCTTCAAAATCCGAAGGTTAAGTGAAGAGGAGGGGATTTAAAGTTAATTAACTATAAAAAATTAGGATTAACGTTAAAAAGTAATTAATTCTTGATAATTTTTCGAAGAACATAATTTGCTGTTAAAATGCTTTCATGAAACAGTTTACTTAATGAAAAAATTATAGGGGGGAAAAAAATCTTCCATGACTTATTTTTATTTTGATTCATTATTCATATTATAAATAATTAAACTACGGTATAATCTTAACGAAGATTTAAGTACGTATTGACAAACTTAATTTTTATACATTACATGTGAGACGAAGGAACTTTTTTTTTTTTATATGCATACATTTTCGGTTTTTATTTAAAATCCAATAACAACACTTTAAAATAATCTTTGTTCTTTTTTAATACCATTTTTCGTCTCTGCATTAAACATGCTTATTTCTCTATTTTGCATTTCTGTATATTTCTGATTTTCAACTAATTACTTTGCTGTCTTACATTCGCTTTTAAACTTAAACGCGATTAATTATGCAATGCTTTTTCTTATCTCTGCATCTTTGAGTTCGATCAAAATAGAACAGGAAAAAAAAAAAAAAAAAAAATTCATTAATTGTTTTAATCTTTACATTTTTATGATTTGCATTGAATTCTTTATTGTAAGTAACGTTTTAATTATTTCCCTCCCCCCCTCCCCCACTCTTAACCCATTTTGAGTTCTTCGATTTTTCGATGACTACCCATCGTCAAATGCGTTGTCCTAGTACCAATAGTAAGTCTAAGGAAAAGATTTATTGGCGTGAATCTTTTCCAAAGCAGCTTCTAAATTTTAGTCATGGATATGAAAATACGCTAAGGAAGTTATTGGATATCTAACATCTGCCCCTGGCTTTGATCCAACCTATCAAATTCTACTTGTTTTTGAAAGGTGCGCGTGGCACTATTATTTTCAGCATATCGAATGTAATTTCTCATGAAGCCTTTTTTTGAGCTGCAAAAAGCCATTGTTTTCTTTCAACATACTGAATCAAAGTCCATTTTGAATTCATGTATTTCGAATATTTTATATAAGAATTGCATCGGTTGGATACATAGTCACACACAGAGATAGGTTTTTAATTAGTAATTACATCTCATAGTAATTCTGGTTGAGGTGGGTTATCTAGAAAGTATTAGAGTAAATATTTTTAATTCTATTTTAGTAGAATGGTTCGCTTAAGCGTGTTAGATTCATATAATCCTATACCCAAAACTTAATAAATACTTGAATATTGCGTGCTTAGAGTAGAGTATTTTGAATTTCTCGTGTTATCAAACATTTCTTGTTTCTCCCTCCTCCCTTTTCTTTTCGGACTTCATATTACACCTGCTGATTTTATTTCCGTGAAATGTTTTAGTTTCTACAGAGTATGATATTACTGAAAAATAACTGGAATCTTTCAAAACTTCGAAGAAACAAAGCCGACCGCACCTATTGAATATTCATCTCTATAATTAAGATATATTTTGATACAAAGTTTAGAGCGAGTAATGTTATTTGTCGGGTTAGAAATAATTTTTGACGTGTATCTCTTATTCGTCACAGCCTACTATATAAATTTGATAGGATCTCATAATTAATTTTTAGGGAGTAAATATGTTGTCTTATCGAAGCCAACTAAAATGCACTGTGACTAAGGTCGTGCTGAATGTGCTCATGTTGTACCGTATGAAATTGACTAAGCCTTTGCGTGACAAAAGCACTGAAAATGCAAATGCAATTAACTTTTTAACTCTGTTTATAATTGAGAGATGTTTGCAGTCTCTTTAACATCGTGCGTGCGATGCTTTTCAATCGCCTCATAGTCATATCACATACTGTACATTCATCTTTAATGTTTTTGAACATTTCAAAACAGCGTTTTCCTATTATTATTTTAAGAATAATTATTGTTTCTGTATCTGTTCTCTTTATAGAACGGTTCAGAAAATGTCACTGCTAATTCGCAGTGAATTGTATGCGCTTGCCTTTCAATGCCCTTTGTTTGTTGTCGGATAGTTAATGGGCAGGACCTATCAATGAACTCCCAATCAGTAGGAAATTGATACCCCTTTGCAGGGCCGGTCTGTCGTAAATTGGAAGGCGGTTAATCACCATAAAACTGACGCCTAATGGCCGGCTATCGATCCTTCCCATCAAAATAACCTCCCCCACACTCGCCACATCTTAGTATCCTATTGACACCTCGCCCTGTTTGGACCCATCCATTTGTTGTCCAATTTTATGGCAGTCTTTTTGTTTTATCCTCAGGGTTTCAGTTATAGGAGGTGCTCAGTTTCCGGATAACAAGTTATATATTGCTGGCGGTGTCATAAAAAGTTACTTTGCTACTCTACAGTGGCTGCTGTTGGAACTTTTGCAAATGGTAGTTCTTAAATCATCTGTTATGAACGTCGTGAAATGTGCAGGTAATCGATGAACCCATGGAACTCCCCATTCTCAACTCCAGCACTAAATCTTCTCATTCGTGTCGAGTTTAATAGTTTAGGATGTGAAGCACTGAAGTCCTTTGGAACTCCACACTGCAGCTAATTACGCGGAAGCTATCCTCAGCAATTTTCAGATTTCTTTCTCCTGGATACATATCTGGCTGTGGTTTCGCTAATGGATGCTTTAAGGCCGCTTAGGTTTGATATTACAGTTCTTCTCTTTAATTAAATTTTCAGTTGGGTAAAACGTGCTCAAATGATGCGCAATTTGGGGGTTATGTGAATTTTAGACAAGACTTTCTCTCTGTCTGCGCTTTAGAACAAAGTCTTATCTTTGTCTTGGAGTTAATTTATGCATTTGCTATTTATTACAGAACGACTGACTTCATTAGTTCGTATTTTATACTTGAAAAAGATATAATAATGTCACCTGTCCAAAATTTCCTTCTTTAATAACCTTTTGCTCTTTTATAACTTAACATGACATTTTCAACTTTTCGCCCATTGTGACTCGAATTTAAAATACACCAAGAAAATCTAACATTGTTTTTCTTAAAAATTTTTGAGTTAAGCAATTACTCTACGCAAAAATATGGGAAAAAATGAATAAATTTACTTTATAACTTGTAATTTGATCGGAATTGGCTGAATATTTGGCATTATGTTTAATGCTACTGGGGATATAATTTCTTTCTCTCTCTCTCTCTCTCTTTTTTTTTAAGATTCAATTTTAGTACAATCTTTTTGTTGAAAGAATAATGAAAAAAAATTTGATTCGAAATAAAAGTTCATTGTGTTTAGTCGTTGCTTTTCTTGCCTGACATTAAACGAATAAATTCCTTTTTGTTGTTGTGCTTTCAGAACTATTATGAAGGTTTATATAAAATTATTTGTGCTTATTTATATTATTCCGTTTTATCAAATAAAATATTTTGACTGAAATTCTCCCTTGCTTTTATAATAGCAGTCTTTATGTTCTGTTTGTGAATATCTTTCAAAGGGAAATGGTAATCCTTAAAATTAAATTTGTCTATAAAAACTTTACCGATATCATTTTATGTAGGGACGTTTTAGAAAAATTTCTCCCTCTTGTTCCATCCTTTTATTTGGGTTTCTTTGTTAAATGCTGGGATAAATTTTTGTAATGCTGTCTGTTTTTGTGTTATAAATGGTTGAAATATATGCACCTTCTCCTTGTTTGTACAGATTGTATAGATTGTATGACTTTTAAATAAAACTTTTCTTTTGTGGAATAATATGGAAAAGTTTTAAAGTGTTTAGTTCTTTTTAATACTTTAAATATTTCATATCGTTAGTTTATGTGGGAAAAATTCCAATAAAAATGTTTTTATTTTATTACTTAGTTATATTTATTTATTTTGATCTCTTTTTAATATTGGACATTATTCAATACTCTGATATTGTTCAAGAAAATCATAACTAAGACCTTCTCATTTGTATAAGTAATTGGTTTTAGTATAAATTTTTGCTTTCACGAATAAAATGCAAATTATTTCGATAGCATTACTTTAGAAAATATTACTATTTTATTATTTTTTCTCCCCTCCTGGACTGACCTGCTGACATTCGTTCTTTAAAAAATGGCGTGCATGTATCTATGGAATAATATTTGATTTTTGTACTGCAATTAAAAAAAAAAAAATAAAATTTTAGAATGATTTCATAATCACCTTAACTAATTTATTACTATTTTTAGATAATATGTTATTCTTACATTTATGATTTAAAATGTGAAATGAAAAAAATGCCTTATCAAAAATTTCGAGTTATAATATAAATATTTGTTTTAAATACTGTTGCTGTATCTTGCATCATTTGTAATTTTGATTACTGAAATCGTATCAATGAGTTTCATTGTTGCTTCGGAATCGATATGATGTTCTTTCTCTGTAAAGAGAAGTATATCTCGATACTAAATTGCAAATTAACTGATCTCGCGCCATTAATTCATTCAGGAGTGTGGGAAAAACATGCCTCCCGCTGTTAGGGCATTCCATTCTTTCGTCACACCTCAACACCAAGGACGTGTTATTTTTTAAAAAGTTCCTGGCACAAATTTCGTTTCGTTACACTTCTATTAAGAAGAAGAAATGGGCCATTATTTTCTTCCCTCAGAGTGTGTTATTATAACCCTCTCTGGATCGAGTCCCGTACTTTTTTCCCTCTCTCCTCCGTTCTTACCAGCTGTTTGTGTTGTTAAAAAGAATCTTCTTGGGTATTACCCAGGACCTAACATAGGTAATTGGGGTAAGTGTGTACAGGATCTATCTGTATGACAACTATGTGACATGTCAATGTTATCCTTCTTGTGTCAATTAAAAGTTATGATAATTTTATTTTATATGAAGAAAACGGTAGTTGTTTTCTAAAAGAAGAATAGTTACGTTGCAGTCAGGAAGACCGTAGCTAAATTTAGGTCCACGTGAGCTACCGAAGTAGAGTTGTCTGCCAAGCTTGGTTTGTTTTTATAATTTGAGCCTAATGTAGAGTTTTTTGTCATCTTCATTTCGGTTGTTGGAAAAACATTTATCGAATTTGCTGTTTTTATCGCTAATGGGGTTGCCAAGTGAATTATTCCCGAGCATTTTTTAAGTTTTGCAAATCTACAGCTCTTAAGCGTTTTTAGGAATTTCTGAATAGTCACAAGTAGTATTCTCTAATCCAAGTCGTTTTTATTTTATCGAATTCTAGTTATTTTAATATCTATTTCGTTTTATCCGTCGTAATTTTAATCGTCTGTGATATTACAAGCACGATTCTTATTAACCATTCATTACCTATGGAGTTTACTGTCTTTGCTAAACATGGGTGACGCACCCTCGGCTTACTCTAGGGATCCATCTCTATTTTCGAACCCCCTTCATGTCAACCAATTTTTGTCTTTTTATCCTATTCTTTCACACGTTTAGATCACAGTTATATCTTGTTTGGCTCAGCATAACCATATCTGGCTCTTGCGCCAGTAAAATTCACTTTCACTCACTCACTCGGTTCAAACCATTAATATCAATCATTCCATTAAAAAGTGAAGAATTCATTTCAGTTAATAGATCGATTCATTATGTAAGTTTTTAAATTATTAGAACTAATAATCATGAACCGTTGAATTGAAATTTCGCTTATAATACAAGGTTTTTCAAAATCGTTTTATCCTATTTCAAAATGCTATATTTTCATAAATAAATGACACAGAATGATAAGTGATTCATAAATGCAAATGGAAAATCTGGAAGTTTATTTTACAAGTGTTCGATATAACTTTCTTTGATTACACGGTATAATATCTATTCGATATGTAAATTCCTGCCAAACTCGTTGTAAAGTGGCAGTTGTAATTATTAAACATCGGCAGGAATCCATTGTTTATAAGATCAAATAAATCTGTTGGTAATGATGGCCCGCATACACTTAATCTTTTACAAACTTCCAAAGGAAGAAATTGCTTGGGGCCATATTGGGTGACTTAAGTGGCCAGTTGTGTAACATCAAGGCATCTGGTCCACTTCAACTTATCCAACTGCGAGGTAGCTCCATGAAAGCTTCTAAAACAGCTTTCTTGAAATAGCTTCACGAAGAACACACGGCCATCTGTTTTGTTCACAATTTAAAACCCGCATTTTTCTTTTGTATTCGTGCATTGCTTATCTTTCCGCATTCATTAATGCATTGCTTATCTTTCCGCATTCATTAATGCATTGCTTATCTTTCTGCATTCATTAATGCTATGCTTATCTTTCTGCATTCATTAATGCTATGCTTATCATTATCATATGAAAATATAGAATTTTGAAATCGGGTGATTAGTTTTGAATAATCCTGTATTTCGATTGATTTCTCCTAATGATGTATGTTATAATATTTTTCAGTAATTGATTAATACATGTTAAAAATGTAATTTATTTAAGTCGCTGTCTTGTTTTTTAATTGATTTTTATATTAATCTTTAAACTAATCCATTAACGATAAATATTGATTGATTCCCCCTCCCCCCTTATTCAGAATGAGTTCCAGTGATACAATATCTAAATATTTTCACGACATAAATGCGTGTGTATCAATTTTTCGTGTATCTGCTAATTTTAAATGCTTACAATATGCTCATACGGAAAACACTTATCTGTTACCATGGTAATCGGATTATTCATTTGATATTAAATTGGAACTACCATATTAATTAAAACATAAGAAATCCTGAATATTATCCCATGGTTTGTCTAGCGCAAATGCAACACTTACCTGAAGGATTTCCTGTTTGGAGTTGACAACCTCTCGCATTGATGTATAATAAACAAAAATTGTGGATCATTCTGTATAAATTGTCTGGACGGTAATTGCACTATGAGCTGCATATGCGCGTACAAACAAGTCAGAATAAAACGTTCTGTTATTGGTGAGATATTTGGATTATGAAGTTGATTTTAATTATTATTTTACTGTTTTGAATTTCACTAAATGTTTTCTTCGAAGTAAAATTAGCAGGCCAGAATATATGAGATATTAATTTAAAAAAAAAATGGATATTGGTTTTATTTTCATCTAGAGAGTACAGATGTGACCTAAAAATAAAAGTACAGTTTTGAATTTGATAGGCATATTAATAATTAGATTTATAAAATATTAAGCATTATTTTATTTCAAACCCAATTTTTCTAGTAGTCTTGGATATGTTTTATCTGAAATCTTAATCTGATACGTTTTTAGCGACATAAAATGATTCACTTAGTGTGAATTCCATTAAAAATGTCGCGCCTAAACTTTTCTGGTATTTTAACAATACTGACATTATGATGCTGAAAAAGAAGCAAGATTCGAAAATTGGAAGGAAAAGAGAAAGAGATGACTTTTTTGTTTCTTCTCTTGATGTAGGGGGAGGGTGATCGAAGAAGAGCACGATTTTTCACTTTTTGCTAATAAAAAATTGCAATTTAATATTAGCTCACTTGTTCATTTCGAATACCAATCAGATTTTCGCCTCTGCGACGATAAAAAGATACCGCTTTTCTTTTCTTCTTCTTCTTCTTCTTCTTTTTTTTTTTTTTTTTTGTATATTTTCCCCCTTAAAAACTGTCTGTTGCAATTAAGTTGTCAAAGAGGGTGAAAAATAAAAAGTATCTTAGAATATGTAAATAGCATAGTTGATTTATTCTCTACTAATTTTTCTCCTTTTTTTCTTTTTTTAAAAGAATGGAGAAAAAATCATTACTTATTTGGATTTTTCTTAAGTTTGTTACCAGTAATTTTAAGAAGTTAAGAAAAAGAAAAGAGAGCGAAAGAAAAAAAAAAGGTGGGTAACAGAAATTCCGCACTTACATTATTTATGTAAATAATAAATGGCTGGGGAGCTAGAATAAAATTAAATCTCGTTTGCTAAGTGTAAGAAGCGCCTGTTAATATCTTCACCAAAAGTCCGGTGGGTTTTTTTTTTTATTAAAAATTTTTTTTTGTCCCTCTCTCTTCATCCTCCCATTGCAGCTCTTTCGCTTTCCATTTACTTTTCATGTTCTTTCATTTTCAAAATTCGGTCATCCTTAAATATTTGGAGAGTTCGTTTTTGGAGTTAAATTAAAAGCGGACGTGCTTTGGAAAAATCATAGCTCGGGGAAAATTCAATTTTCTTGGAGACACTCATGAAAAATGTAGTGACCGCGAGAGGCGGGGAGACAAATTAAGGCCGACCCGGGCAGACTGTTTTTACTCCACTTTTTTCCCTCCTCCCTGTGTTCTAAAAACAACACGTTGTGGGAGGTGGGGGAAGTTGAAAAGCATGAAAGTAGCAATATGTTTCCCCCTTTCTTTTAGTTTTAAAACCTTCTTTGACGTTTTCAAAATTAGCTGCAAAAACTGCTATTAACCATGTAAAATTTATTTCTTCACTAAAGGACCCCTCTCCCTTCCCCTCCATATGTTGAGGAAGTTAATATTTCTGTTTTCAAAAAAATGTGCGGAGTAATTTTCTGATGGTGTTTTTGCGAGAGAGTTAAATATTTAATAGTTTTTCACATATTTCTGTTTTGTTTTTAAAAAAATTTCACTCCCCTCTCTAGTCTTACTGCTGGATGTGTTTTTCTGCTACGTTTTTGTGAATCGGTCATAGCATACGTAATGCGGTTTCTATTCCTTACTCGAAAGGATTTTCCAAGTCTTAATTTAGTGTTTGAAAAGTACCCGAAAAATGTGTGGAAATATACTGAATACTTTTTTTATTTATTAAATAATTGGTCTTTTTCCTACTCAAGATATCTTTTATTTGCATTTAACATTTTTTGAAAAGCGAATTATTCATTGAATCATTAAATCTCAGGATTGGAAAATAAATGTATATATTAATGGTTACAAAATATTTATGAAAGAAATCTTAATACGCTATTTCCTTGGTTCATTTTGGTTAATGGCCAATTACATACAGTTTATATGTGGTTTGACAAGCTATTCATTGGGGGGAAAGAATGTTTTTAATTTTGCGTACGATTTGTGAAATTTTCAGTCCAATCTTGTTTTCCATTTCATATCACGTTTAAAGTCTTGGCTAATTTTTATTCAGTTTCCAATCTTATATTTTATAAAAATTTTACATGTTATTAATTGTGAGATGATTATTGAGTTTGAATTTTTATTTGCAGAATTAAGTAGTAATGTCGTCATATGCTAATAAGATACTAATTACCCTGCAGTCAAATTGAAAATACTTTATTCAGTTAAAAATATTTTTTCCGGGAGCTTCGTCGAAATTGTATGCTTATTCGAATTTGAATATTATCTTATTAAATTTAATTCACTCGGAGGATGTTAATGAAGGGGAATTAGAAGCTTTCATTTTTCTGCGTTATCATTCCTTCTGTAGACAAGCTACTGTAATATAATTGTCTAATTCCGCGCTCTCGTATGCATCTTTAATTAGAATTAAATATTAGAGAATTAAGCGCTTAAATGTAAACGTGAAAAATGATGGTTATCACCTTTATACGGGTCTCCGTGTTTTTAATTAGTCCATTAAATCCTTATTTAATAGTCTCTTATAAATATTTAAATTTAAAACTATTTTAAAAGATACAAATTGTATTAAAACTTAATTTTCCCAATGGGGCTAAAATCCTTTTTAGCAACACTTTTCAGAGTTTTCACCGTTCTCGAATGTTTCCATTAAAATGCTGTTGTTTTTTTTTAAACCTCTTCTACTAAATGTGACTGTATTTTGTTTTCCTATTGTCTGAATGTATGATTAAGGGGGGAGTATTGTATCGATTTAATACACATGGTATTTTCTCAGGTCTGCTGCGTTGCCGATGAAGTGTAAGAAAAATATGTTTACATGTACTTTTCCTAGGCGATTTTTTCCTCCTCCTCCTTCTGCGTCTTTTGGATTTGCGTTAACAATCCCAGAGCATAATTAGGCCTCTTTATCAGAGCTGTACATTAACGAATAAGCCTTTAGACGCCTCGTTGCAAGCTTCTTGCTTCAATCGGAAATTAAGTTACCTTCATTGTTTTTAAGGATAGAAGTCTTTCACCGCGCTGCTTGTTTTCGATAGTATTGAGCTTAATTATTTGTCAGAGAGAACGTCTGCTCATATCGATTTCTGTTATACCTAATCAACGGACTGTGCGTTTGCGTGTTCTTTTCACTCATCGAATGTTTTTGCTGCACCACCAGAGACTGTTTCTAACGATGCCTTCTAATGGATGTTATTTTGCCTAACCATCCTGCGGGATGAAGCTGTTAATGACGAGATATCGTTCCGCCATGCCTTCGAATCATTACCAGTCCGGAGCGTCTTGCGGGAATTGTAAATAAAATTAACCAAAATCATCAGTTTAAATCCGGTTCCTCTTTAATAACTGGCGTCCTAATAATGGGAATTCATGAGGGATTCCTAATGAGCTCGGAAATGGTGAAGTTAAGAAAGCAAAAGAAGATTAGGCAATATACTCGGTGAGTAATATCGAAAGAATCCGTACCGTGCTTGTAAAATGAATAGCAGTGGTGATAAAAGTTTCAATCACAGTCGGGTAGGTTTAGTTTGAGATGTTTCTCTTTTCTCGACAAGTTTGAGCTGCTACAGGGAGAGTGTTGTCAGTTTTTAATGCATGATTTATTCAACTTGTTGGATATTCGCTACTGACCTGGAAATTGTTTGTATAAAGTGGGATTAACTAGTTAGTTGGGCACGCTGGAGAATCGTGAACCAACCCGACTGGTTCATAGACTTGAATGTCACAAAATTTTCCTTCTACTGGGAATGAACTTAAGAAAGCGAAATATATTCGGATCTGTTTTCTCGTCACTGAGTTCAAAGTTATTATGTTTGCTTCTTTAAGTTATTTTCCTCAGTGTAATGTGAATAAACTTCATTCTCTGTTGAGAACAATACTAAATTTTTTTACTTTATTTTTTTCTACTATACTATATTTACTACTACATTATTATTATATTATACTTTACTATTGCTACATTATTATACTGTATGTTATGTTACTATTATATGTTTTATGTCTATTATAAATTATATTTCTATTATATATTATATTTACTATTGTATTATTTTATTTCTACCCTATACTATATTTCTAAATATGCTATATTCCCTTACTTAATATTCTGGACAGAATCAATTATTTCTTTAAATAGTTCTGCTCATTCCGTTTTCCAAATAAAACGGCACACATAAATACAATGTGTTTCTATATATAGTAACATTGCATTCCCACTGTCCATTCGATTATAAACGCATAGCCTTTAAGAGGGACTTAATTAATCTACAGCGAACATGTTAATGTTCTCCACGCCTATCCCTTTATTAACTATTGTATGTGTCGAGTGATTTAAATAAGCATATTGAATACACTTTCCCAGTATCACCGTGGCAATGTTTAGCTTTGATAATTATATGGATTATTGGAATAAACGCCTCTTCTGAATGCCTTCTGTTGGGATCTGTTAAAGACTGACCCGGTGACGGAAGTCATTTTCTCATTAAAAATGACTTCGGTAATGTGTTTATTATAGGTTGCATTTCTGTATTTGGAACTATGCGCGTTCATTAATGGAACTGGGATATACATGTTCCATATAATGCATAAATGTTTCACTAGAAATTCAGCAGTCACAATTCGCAACGCTCGCATTCAATTCCAGTGAGCTCTTTGAAATATGCATTTCGATGTGATGACTATTATTCAATTGTCGCTTTGTTGGAGATTGTACGGATTTTTAACTTCTTTTTTTAAGCTTTATTTCCTTTTAGCTGGTCATTTCAATTTTACTTTTAAGTATTTTAATTCTAATTATTGGAAACTTGTTTCTTTCTTAATCAATGTAAGAGTGCTTAAGTTCGTTAACATTCTGAGATATGTTAAAATTCAAAACAACAGTGCGAAATTGTCGGATAAATATTTATCAAGAATTTTTTCAACAAAAATAAAAGTTAATATTTTAATTGTTGACTACTTGTTGAGTCCTTTTTATGTAGAAATAACATTTTTTTTTTACATTTATCAGAAGTGTGATTCTCCACTTATTTCCTCAATGTAATAAATTGATTTAAAAATGTAATTTATGTAGTAATCTTAACTTTTTTGGTAAAAGTGTGTTCTATATATTAGTTAAATTTATTTAAGTTTTTAATCGAATCATTGAGACAAATTTTAAAAGCGCTAAACCTTTTTTTTTTAATTAACTTATTTTTTGTATTATGTATCAATTATTAGACATCCCCGCTTTGTTTATTTTATCAAAAACATTTTTATTGAATCATGCATATTCTCATTCCTTAGTATTAATATCTTAAACCTCGTAACTTATCACTTGGTGTATTGTATTGTAATTATTTCTTCAGGTCCCAACAAAAAATATTTTTCTTAAAAAAAAAACCCTTTAGAGTGCTTCAAAAAAAAAAAAAAAAAAAAAATGACGGATATCATTTCCTTACTTTTTTGACATCTCAAACTGTCTAAATTTCCTTTTCTTCTTTTTAAATAGAAAGAAAAATTTTCAGCCATAAAAAAAATCGTCTGGCATTTTCGATCAAATATTTTCTGATGATTGATACAGAAGCAACTGCTTTTTATATCGCCCTTTTTCCCAAAACCGCACCCCGATTCTTCAATATTTTACCACCGAGAACTGGAAAATCGAAATGAATTTCTTTCTCATTCCGGTTTACTCGATAAGAAGTTTTACTTCCCGATTTAATCGGTTACGTCTCTTTTGTAATTTTTTTTTCAATGCACTCCCCCCCCCCTTCATTAAATTAAAAAAAGAATCTGTGTGCTTACATCGGTATAGCGTTTGAGGCATAATTAAATTCCCATTACTTTAGAAATCGTGTTCGTGAGGTGGTGCCAGGGTAAATCTCCTTGATTATTGGCGGCTTTAAAAAACGATATTAGGTCTCCCCTCCCCCACTCTATGTCATATTATCATTTATTTCAAGTAAAAAGGATGGAACTACACGCATTTCTGTAACATGTCTGTCATTGATAAATTGCTCTATTATTCATAATTTGCGACAGTTAGGAAGACAGAATGCTCTTTCCGCTCTTTTTCTTTCGTTAATCGATACCATAAACCATTTTTGAATAAGTTATAAATATTTAGTGCATATTTTGAGAAGAAAAAGGCATTTAATGTACTCATATGTCTTAGTGACTAATAACCGTACGGATACATTTAAAATTGACTCTGGTTTCTTGGAATGAATAGATCATTAACTATCCTAAGTAATAAAAAATACTTTAAAATAAAGACCGATAAAAATTTTAATTTTCTAATGCATATTCATGTCTTGAAAGAATCGCATTTTCAAGCAAAGGTTTCTTGTGTTTCATTTTAATAGTTGTATGTTAAACAAAAATAAATAAGTATTGGAATCGGATCTAATATTGCGAAAGAATTAAATAAGTTTTTGTACTCGTTATCTGCGATACCTTTGTAAACAGCTACTGAAAAAAACTGAAAATGCTATAATTTTTAAAATTGTGGTCCAAGTCATTGACTTGTCTTATTGAAGAAAAACATTTTTATTTCTTCTGTTTATAAAAAATGCAGTGTCAGTGTTATTTATAAAATTTGAATTCCCCCCCCCCTCCCACATCTTTCGAAGTTTGCAGTCTATCAAATTTGATAAACGATGGTCTTTTGAGCAATAATTTTGGCGACTTCGATAATAAATTACGTCGCCAACATTCTCACCTCTCAAAATATCTTCAGTTCCAATTCGGAGCAGACGGCCGTTGTCTTTTCAATGATTTATATTCTATTTTCTGCAATGAATTACTATCTCAAGTTTTTTATGAGTATATAAATAATTTAGACTAAGAAAAAGCAGTAAAAGAAATATGTTAATGAAGATACGAACACTGTAATGTATTGTGTGTTTATTTGACATCATAATAGGTTTTAAAATTTTCTGGCTTCTTAATCTTGTTTTTTCCCCCCCTCTTTCTCTATTAATCATCTTACCGAAGAAAGTCTCGAACATTGGGGGAAAAAAAAATCAGATTATGTGGTTTATTCCATCATTTCGTAGATCGCCATTTTTTTTTTAATTAAATAAAAAAAAAATACCACTTTGTACTTAACGTACCCAAACGCTGTACCCGATGATGAAAACTAAAGTGAACACAAAGCATTATCCGATCTTGCTTTAACCTACAGTAAGGGAAAAAAGAGATATCGCGTTGTCCCAATCGATTCCGTTCAGGTATTTTAATTGAGAAACTAATGATGGTCGAAGTTCAGACCATCCATTATACCCGAAACATGTCAAGCGGTTCCGTGGAACAGAACATTTTTCCGGACCTTTCATGGGGTAACGTGCGCGGGACTAGTGCTCTGTTCCTTGTCTGCCGGACAATAATACAGCGTTGAGTGATTAATTATCCGGCTTGGAGGCCTGGAACAATTAGAACTACAGTCCTGAATATTGAACCCCTCCATTCTGAGCGTTGTTTCACAGTTGAATGAAAAGAGTATTGGGACTTTTAATGTATGTTGCGATCCTTTTTGGGCTTGTTGCGTTAGACGTGAGGATGATCTAATCAATCTCTGGAATTGTGTGGGTTTAACGGAGAGGGAAATAAACATTAAAAAGGATTTAAAATATTAATTTTACTCGATTTTCATTTTCTTTTTCATTGAAATAAAATAGCGCGAGCCCTATATATATTTTTAACGAAACAAGTTTTTTTTTTTTAAATCGAGTACGTGTTTTGGAAGTTTTTGCGCTTGAATATATTTTAATATTTGTGAATGTTTTTAAATATTTCTTCGATATTTTCTGAAAATTACAATTATTACGTGAAAACTTAAAAGTGCATTAAGTTTTCTTTCTCTTATTATTATGATTATTATTATGTAATTAAAATGAACGCATGCTTAAAAAGGTTTATTCCAATATTTAATTAATAAATTAGTAAAGTTTTCGGATTTATATGAGGAAATGCATTCTGTATTCTAACTCAATTATACTACAGATAAATGTTCTGTTAGTATGTTTAGGAGATAAATTTTAATAAACTTTTCTTTTAATGTCTACTAATAGTATTTTAAATAGTTATACGTATCATCAGAAATAGTTTTCCCTTTCATTTGTTACAAATTCGTCCTGCGTGTGAAGCGTCTTAAATAAAATTAGGCTAGATCTGAAGGTAAAACTAATAAAATCGAAGGTAAAACTAATAAAATCGAGTGCAATTAATGAGAAAGTTCCAGTGAATTTTGAACAAAATTACAATGTTTTGGGAATGAAAAAGAAGTACCCTATCTATTGTATTAGTAGGTTTTGCTTTTTTAACGGCTTGCATCATTATTTTGCTGGAAGTAGTGATGTATAATTTTATGAGGAAAGTAATCATAATTTGGTATTTTCGTGATTTATTTGAAATGCTAATTATATTGTTTCAAATTTGTTATAATTTATTTTATCATAAATGAGATTATTTTTAACTTTCTATATTTCGTAACAACTTGTCGCACTTCTTATAAAACTTGTCACTAAAATATGTTAAATGTCTACCTAAATATTTTTTTAAGTGTGTGTCACGGAATCAAGTTGAAACATTATTTAGTTGTAATTCTAAATTTTAATTGACATTCTAGAAACTACAGTTCATAAGTTCGGATCCTTTTTTTTTTTTTTTTTTTTTTTTTGCGAGGAGCTGTGAAGTCGTTGATTAAAGCACTGATACGCATAAGATTTTCATTCAAAATGGCATATCCTGCTGCATTTTACATTGAAGTGAACAACTTAAATTCTCTCTTTCGGTCTAGTTTGTTAATAAGGTACCAGTTCAAGTGCCGTCTTTGTTATCTGATCTTCATTCAGAATTTTGAGCTTCGTCGCCACCTGTCCGTTACATGTTGCTTTAGTGCAAAAACTAAAGTGCATTAAATTTTTTTTTATGATGTTATGCAGATATTTTAATTTCTACACAATCTATGAATTAATTTTAACATGTTTTAAATCACATTCAGCGCATGCTTGTGTTAGCTTATTAGTCTGTTCAATTGGAAATCCTTCATTTTTCCCGCTGCGAGCGCCAGTAGAAATCTGTGGTTTTCGAAGTGCCTTTGGCATAGCCATTGCATACAAGCATCACTAATCACCGAAACAGACGCGATAAACCATGTTCCAGTAATTGGTCATAATCGTCCGACTGTGTGTTCCTGGCACACTCTAAATGGTGCCAATTGTATCCACAATGTTTGAAGTCCAAATTCGTAATGTTCTAAAAGCCTGTAACTCTCTCAAGTATCATTAATCATTGCGTTGGTGGAGAATGGGAAAGCTATTAAACGTGTCAGCAACCAGTTGTCATCGGACGGAAGCCTCTTGAATGTACTTGATCACTGGCGGCAAAAGTCAGAGCATCATTAAATTGCCTTTGCGGATTACCTATTGTAACATCTTTGGGTATCACGCAGCTTTGTGACTTAATTAATGATTTCTCTAATGTGTTTCAGATGCTCCTAAACGTTTAAGAAGTGGATGTGATTAATTTGGCCTCTTACTTCGAACTAGCTCAGTTTATGAACTTTTAAAAATTCTATTAATTAAGTATAGTTGATTTGAAGGTCTTCCAATGTTCTCACCCCCGAATGAAATATATTCAAAATTATAAAATGTTTATATATTTAGAATTGCTTTGCACGGTTAACGGTTGATTTGTTTGTTATTTATTTCATCTTTGGATAGGTCGTTGTGAAGTAAAAATCCTAATGAAAAATACATATTTGCCTTGCTTTATAAATTGAGCATCAAATTTTTCTGTGGGCTACTCCTTCGAATTGATAGGCATTTTTTGTGTCAAAATTTATTTCCTAGTAGTAGGGTTATGATGTTTCTTTTCACGGTCATCAATATTTGGAAATTCAAAAGTTGTTTTAATTTAGGCTCCCCCCCAAAAAAAAAAAAAAAAATCAATGAAAAAAAATATATTTTTAAATATTAGCATTTTTCAAAACTGCAAATTTGTTTTCCACTGCCGTAGGGGGAAAAAATCGCTTCTTTTATTACTTTGTGCGTTTAAAATACTAGTAAGTATTATGTAAATCAACTTATGATGATAATTTCAATGTAGGAATAGTTTTAAAATAATAAAAAGAACTGCAGTTGTGATTGCTTCCATTCCCTTTTTAATCACTTTTTCGTTTGCCAGTAGCTAAAGTCCCTGAACCGAAATGGTGAAGTTCGTGGCAACATCGTCAACTTCGGCGATTTGCTTAATAGCCTTTACGAATTGAAAGTACAAAAATAATGCAATGTCCAATTACCAGCGACCAAAAACAGCCACCGCTCACGAGGTGAAAACATTGGCAAAACCATTATGTGGGACGAAACTCGTTAGAGCCACGTGGATGGTTACTAATGGTTACGGCTCTTTTTAAAATGGTGCGGACCGTGGGGGAGGGGTAAATAAGCTAGAAGAGCAAAACCCTTCCCAAATGAAAAATACATTCTCCAGAACTTCCTTTCCCCAAGTTCCTCTCTTCCCCGTGGCGTAAAAGTTCAAAAGAAAAAGAAATTCTCGTCAGGTGAATTAGCTCCAGTCCGGGGAGGGGAGAAAGTTAAAATGGACTTGAAAAACCAGCACCTGGTTTTGATGGAAGTGAAATATAACGTTTGAAATAATTGGACTGCTAGGGAGGCATGGGATGGCGATTTGATGTCCACCGTTATCACCCATTTGCGGGAACTATCTGGTAATGGCCCAGTTGCCCAAACCGAAATACATTAGGGTAGGAGGGCATCAAACATTCATTCATCGGGAAAAAGGCCGATAGATAATTAGGAAACAAGTCGCATCGAAACTTAGTCCCAGCCCAGGAACAAGCAGCATTGATTAGTCAATTCTACTATCCCCTTTCCAGATTCCTCTTTTACAGTTTTGTTTTCTTTTGGTTGGCTGATTATACGGATGGCGCCGGGCCAGGTGACAATGATGGAAACGGGAAGGAGTTGCCCAGGCATTAAAATATAAAGAGGAATCTGAGCTAAAGAGGTACATCTCGGCTTCCGAATGCTTTGGGTACACGGTGGCACCTTCTTTCATCAGTCATCTTTGAAGTTTCTTCTCCTCTCGCTGGATGAAGGGCTCATTTTTGGAGGGCACTCAATTTATTTTCATGTCGTCTTCAAAACGAGAAGGTTGAAGATTGTGCTTCTAACAATATTTTAATTCAGGGGTGGAAGGTTATCTTTAACAAGTCTGCTCTATCCTTGATCGACGGAACTGTGGAATTTTCATTTAAATGTTTGTATTTGGAAAATTTAATCTGAATTTTACGACAAAGGTAAACACATGAGATTAGTTAGTAATAAAAAATTACTTATTTACTATTCAAGTAGTGCATAGTTAAATGAAATGTTATATTTTGTGGTAACGTGTTATTTAATTAAATTTTTTAACTGCTGAATAAGTTACTTATATCTCAAATAAAAATTAATATTTCCCGAATAAAGTAAACGTTGAAAGTTGTACAATTTTCATATCGTTATGCTTGTTCCCTTTATTAACAAATAAAATTTGCTGAAAATCTTATCATGCCGCTAATATGTTTTACTTATTTTAATTCATATTTATTGTACTTAAATCAACATACGAATTTCATTAAATGAATAGATAAATTAATCATAGAGTTTGATTTTTATTTTTAACATACCATCCGTGGTTTTTTTTTTTAAAAAAAAATCCCCCCCCCCCTTCTGTGTTTTTTTTTATGTAATTGAATCCCATCTTAATCAAGTCGTCGTATTTCGATGCATTTCGACCTTTGAGTCGAATGTTGTTTGAATTTCTTTCTTAGAGTCCTCTATTTGACCAAAGAGGTCGTTTTCGCGGGGTATTTATTCTTTTAAGGTTTGTCAGCGAAGAACCTTGTTGAACTTCATTGGACTTAAGCCACTCTCCCCGTCGGCTTGGCGGACTTTGAAGATTGGTTTTCCATTCTCTTCTCTCTTGGCTCACTTTTGAGAGTTGACTTAACTTCTTTTGCTTGATAATTCTTGGATAAACTCCAGGGATTCTTCTTCGTTTGTCGTTTTTTAAAACCCCCATCCCATTCCGTTTTCCGAATGTTCCTTCACGGGGAATTGAGATGGCAGTAGCTGGAGACATTCTGCTAGAGACACGGTCTGTTAAGGAGGGAGTAAATATGCATTACGCAAACAAAACCGACTTCTCAAGGAGCGAGAAAACTTTCTTTTGAACTTTTTAAAAAAAAACCGAACACAAAGAGAAGGATCTAAAATCCTAGAAAGATAAAGTTTAAGAGAGAGAGAAAAAATGTGTATGTGTGTGTGACTTGGGTATGTTGAATGAGAAGTTGTGAGGGAATACTTGGCGTAGGTGTAAATTGTTCCAAGAAATCGGCGTGGGTGTCGTAATTCATAACTACGCATTTTTCTGGACTGGAAACACTTTTTTTTTTGGGGCTCTTTCGTATATATTTCTGTGTAGGATATTAACCAAATGTTGTTAGTTACCTTTCTTTGTCTTTATTATTTTTAGTATCTTCAATTTAAGGATGATAAACATTGTGGATTCATGATTCCAATATTATAAATAAGTTATC
The DNA here is from genome assembly GCA_019974015.1 of Nephila pilipes. Lineage (NCBI taxonomy): Eukaryota > Metazoa > Arthropoda > Arachnida > Araneae > Nephilidae > Nephila > Nephila pilipes. Next base: position 702,244 of record BMAW01042029.1, on the reverse strand, counting down.
TGGATTTTAAAAAAAATTTATCAATCAAATAAATTCAATAGCAAAAATATTATGCCTCAGAAATTAAGTTTTTAATGTTGATTTAATAATTCTTTTGTTTTGTGTAATAAGCTTATGAAAATAAATATATAAAGCCTCCACCAGAGATTTTTAAAGCAAGAAAATATTGTTATAATTATTTTATGCAAATTTTTTTGTAACAACATTAATGTGCAACTGTTGAATTTTTTTGCGTTAAGTTGAATATTGTTCGCTAGATCATGATTAAAAAGGCTGTATAGAATAATTATATCTCTGTTTACACTTTGCGTTTTTAAAAATATGCAAACTAGTCCACAGGAGGGGGGGGGCATGATACAGTATTTTCTTCATTTTCTAAAGCAGAATTTTGTGTATTAGCTATTTTGTTATAAGAACTGATCGACGCATTATTACCAAAATTGCAGAAGGGAAATAGTTTTTTTTTTTTTGCTTTAAGGGACAAATAAAGTAATTGCTTCATCAATTATATCGAGACTGAGACATAATAATAATAATAATAATAAAATAAAAAAAAACTGTCAAGGAATCCCAGTTTTTAAATAGTATCTTTGTGATTGTTTTAGTTATAATAATTTATGGTACAAAATAAATTTTATTCTTTCCTTTATAAAAAAAAGTTAAAAAATTTTATGTAAATCTATAAAAATCTATGCATGGTTATTGTACCATGGAAGTCCATTTTTAGCTTGAACTTTTAAATACTTCTTAATTAAATAGTTAATTTTTTCAACCATTCGTATTTTATTAATTCAAATAATTCTCAATGTCCATTTTTTCCCTTAACGGATGTTGGGATGAAAGAATTATTTCGCTTTTAAAATATTTAATGTTTTTTTTAAAAAAAAAACTTTTTCACGTTTCAATCAAAATAATTCGTTTTTATGGCCATAGTAAAATTCGATAATAAGTAAAGATTATACAAGTATGTACTAAATGTGTTCAAAATTTTAAGTACATATTCTTTTCCTGCCCAATGCTCTTAATTCCCCCCCCCCCTCCCTCTCTTTGCCAAATGCGAAGAAACTATCTCTTGGGATATTTATAATTTTTTCTGCTATCACATATCTTTATTTAGATGCATTTTCATAAAACCTTTGATCGGTTTTAAGCCTCCCATCTGTATACTGGGCTTTTTTTTTTTTTTTTTTTTTTTTTTGCTTATGCGCAATATTTCAAATTCCATTATCAACATCTACTTTTTCCTTTCTTATAAAGCCAAAAGAAAATGCGAGAAAAGGTTGTTTTTTTTTATTCCCTCCGAACAGGAGGAGGAGAATAGCGGTTTCAGTTTCTATTCTTGTTAGCGTGTTCTTAAGAAGAGCCGATGCGCATGAAAAGCATTTATCCATGAATAAATTCTTCTGTCCTTTTTAAAAAGTGGATGGAAAAGCAGCAGGCGCGAGAGACGAATTTTCCTTGAAGAATAGGAGGAGGAAAAAGCCGGCTTATATAGATAAAAACTGATGGTTAAAGGGGGTAGATTTGGCGAGAGGGTAAAAACGTAATATAAGAGGAACGATATGATGTTATATAGCGTTTTTACCGCAAGCCGAATAAGTACAAGGGGGTGTTCTAGTGTTAGATAATAAATAGTCTGTATTCCACTATGTGTATAAATCGACATTTTGTTTTCTTCGCCATTAAAATTGCAATTCGGTATTCAGTTCCTCTGAAATATGAACTTTTGTTTTTATTGTTCTTACCAATAATTTTAATGCAGTATTGTGAATCTTGCTTCATAAATCAAGAATTTCAACATTTCTCT